>CAUYQG010010213.1:0-14218 GCA_963574415.1 Tarsius wallacei
GTTGATTTAGCCTAATTCAACAAAATGCCTTGATTATCTCTATCTGAAGGGTGTGTGTGTGTGTGTATGCAGGTATCAGATGTAAGGCTTTTTTCAAACAGATGGTTCTTGCTTTTAAAGGTGATAAATTATGACTTTGACAAAGCAGAACATTTAAAAATGCTACTATAGGAAATAATCAAATCTTAGAAAATAAACAGAAAATGACACAGAAATAAGCTTTTTTTCAATAATTTTTAAATCTGAATGTTCAGACCTTAGTCACCTAAACAAGAAACAAGAATGAAAGCAGTCAAGTCTCTTATCTTGACTTCCTGGCTTTAAATTAGCAATCCCATGTTTCTGACTTTTAATTGTCTATTAATGATATATTTCCAAATTTAATCTACTTCTTGGCAGTAGAATCAGCAAAACATGTGTTCCTTTCTTCTGGATACAGCTGCAATCAATTGGATATACAAAAGGCATGGAGGATGCTACAGGGAATCTCTGTCCCTTCGTGAAATGGGATAGATATTTGGATGATGGTAGTTTTTGCAGATTCAAAACTAAACAGACAGAGCAAAAAAGATAAGCCAAGTATGCAATTGGAAATGCAAATTTGTCCCAACTCTTAATGCTTTCAATATTCCCATATATTCATAAACTCTGTTAGAGACCATGCTAAAAGTAAAATCGCTGGCATTATAATAACCATTGGTTAAATGGGTAGGTGAGTAGGAACATGGAGAAGGTTTTTCCACTGTTATTTATTTATTTATTTATTTTTGAGTTGGAGTCTCTCTGTCGCCCAGACTGGAGTGCAGTGGCCGCTCACGGCCACCGCAGCCTCAACCTGCTGGGCTCCGGAGATCCTTCGGCCTCAGCCTTCCGAGTAGCCGGAATTACAGGCGCGCGCTACCACGCCCGGCTAATTTTTTTGATTTATTGTAGAGATGAGGTTTTCCCTGCCGCGGGCTCAGGCAATCCACTCACCTCAGCCTCCCAAGGCGCGGGATTACAGGCTGAGCCACCGAGCCTGGCCTTTCCACTGTTATTTAACCATTAAAAGCATTCACCGAATGTGTAAACCATTGGAATAGCAGCTCAGCACCAATGCTGAGAAATTCAGATGTTAGGTTTTTGGTAGCTCAGAATTACTATCCTAAATACTGTTTGTCAACCACACCAGGCACAAGGGTGAAACTTACTCTTGTGTGTAATTAAAAATACATAGTTTTCACTAAGTACAACTATTGCCTTCATTAAATTAGAAGGAAGTGCCTTGTGACCAGGAAATAGGAGAGTTACTTGTTTTAGAGATTTTGGCAAGTAAATGAAAGTCTATTCAAAGTGAGTGTAAGTGGCTAATACCAAATGAAACATTTTGTTTTAACTCAATGGCTAATTCAAGAAAATAGGCATACTAATTTTTATACTGAATTTCTTATAGTGATGAAGAAATGATGAAAAGTGAGAATGCAAAAAAAGTGAGAATGCAAGTGGATAATACAAAAATTAGAATAGTTCCTACAAAGGTAATTATTTGGCACAATTATAGGAGGAACTCAATAACTACAGGTAAAGAACAATAAGAAGCAGAGCTGGAGAAGTAATTGTATACCCAGATGTTGTAAGCAAAACAATGAAGTTTCTAGATGATGAACATATGAGGCTATATTCATGACCTTGAGGTAAGAGAGAATTTCTTATGCAGGAATCATAAAGCACTAATCAGAAATGATAACATGGATAAATTAAACTACATTACAATTAAGAAATTCTGTTCAACAAAAGATACCATTAAGAGAGTACAAAGGTAAATGAAAAGTGGGAAAAGATACCTGCAACATGCATGACTGACAAGAGGCTCATATTTAGCATATATAAAAGCATTTAAAATAAGAAAAAGAAGCAGTGCATGGTGACTCATACCAGTAATCTCAGCACTTTGGGAGGCAGAGGTGGGAGGATCACTTGAGCCAGGAGTTTGAGATCAGCCTAAGCAACATAGTGAGATCTTGTCTCTACCAAAAAAAAAAAAAATTGCTGAGTGTGGTGACATGCTCTTGCAGTCCCAGCTACTAGGGAGGTTGACACAGGAGGATCGCTTGAGCCCAGGAGTTGGAGGCTGTGGTGAGCCATGTTCATGCCCCTGCACTTCAGCCTGAGCAACAGAGTGAGACCCTGACAAAAAAAGGAAAAGTTAAAGAAAGAAAAAATGTTTTTAAAGAAATATATAAATAAAGGAAAAATTTAAAAAAGAAAAATAAAATAAAATAAAAAGACAACCTGACAGAGAAGTGGGTAACAGTAGTGAACAGGCACTTTTCTTTTTTTTTCCAGTTTTATTTTTTTTTATTTTAAAGATGTGGGGTACAATTCAAGGTTGGGTATACAAGTGATAATTGTACAGGTAAAGTTTGGGCCTCCCTTTGGTCCTTACTTTGCCTGGTTTGAGATCAGGTATCCTTATTATGTTGTGTGCCTCTCCCTTCTCCCCTGTCAGTTTTCCACTACTGGCAATCACGTTCTTATACTATTATGATAAGTGTCCAGGGTCCACTTATGAGTGAGAACATGTGGTACTCAGTTATTTGTTTCTGTGATAATCACTGAGTATTATAGACTCTAAATCCATCCAAGTTGCTGCAAAGTTCATAATTTTGTCCTTCTTTATGGATGCGTAATACTCCATCATATATATGTACCACTTTTTTTATCCAGTCCAGTTTCATTGGGCAGCATGGCTGCTTTTCAAAAGAGATATCCAGCAACTGGAGACCATGATTCTATGTGAACTATCACAGAAATGACAAAACTTAGTACTGCATGTTCTCACTCATAAGCAGGTCCTGATCACTGGACACATGAGCACAAACGTAAGAACAGATGCTGGACACTACCAAAGGAGGGAGACAGGGAGGTGGGATAAAGGGCACAAATCCCACACTGGGTACCAGGTCCACTACCAGGAAGAGAGAGGCTCACTAAAAGCCCAAACCTCACCTGCATGCAATTTACTTATGTAATCAATCTTTACATGTACCCCACAACTCAAACAAAATAAAATAACAAAAAAGAGGGTATTCAAATGAGCAATAAACATTTGAAAAGCTGTTCATTCTTATTAGCCATCAGGTAAAACCAAATTTAAACTACAGAAGCAAGCCATAAGAAACCCACTTGTTTGGCAAAACTTATAGACTCCAAAAGATTCCATGTGTTGCTTCAGAATTTTCATCCACTGCTGGTGGGAGTATAAAAACTATTTTGAAATCTAGATTGGTATTATCTATGAAAGTTGAAGACGCATGTTCCCTGTGACCCATAAATTCCACTCACACACCAGATATATGTAACATGAAGTCAAGAGCAGCATTGTTTGAAACAGCCAAAGATTTAAGACATTCCAAATGTCTGTCAATAGTAAAATGAATAAATAACTTGTGGAATATTCATCCAATTGAATGCAATTTAGCTGTGAAAATTAGCTACAGCTATTTGCAACAACATAGATGAGTCTTATAAACATTATGTGGGGCCAAAAAGGAGCAAGAAACAAAAGAAGGCATACAATATGATAGCTTTCATATAAAGTTTAATACAGGCAAGTCTAAACTATACATTTTTAGGAACACATATATTAGTGGCAAATCTATAAAGAAAAAGAAATAATTGTCAGAAAACCCACAACAGTGAATACTCTTGGAAGAGGGAGGAAGTTACAATCAGGAAGGGACAAGATTTTCTGGGTGTTGGGAGGCTGACAGTGTTCTATTTTCTGACTTTGGTGGTAGTTACATTGAAATTCGCTTTATGATTATTCACCAACTATGCATTTATGTTTGATGCCTTTTTAACATGTATATCATATTTCACAATAAAATCTTTTTAAAAGGTAAAAGGCAATTCAATAAGTGGGAAAATGAGATTATAAATATATATAAGATTATTTTTAATAGTGCTAATTTTATGCAAATGACACTTGTTTTGTAAAATTTGATAGCAACATACATAGATTCAGAAAGCAGTATCTCAAACTTTTTTAACAGACCAGAAGTGCTCTACAGAACTTTTTGTTAAATGATTCAAAAAGTGGCTGTAATGATGGTAAAGACGTATCAAAAATGTATACGAAGAATTAAAATTAAATTATTTTGTGAAATAGAAAAGGAAACATTTTAATAGCTTATTTATAAAAAGGGATTTTAACAATTATGTATAACCAAATTAAAAATTAAATATTGTATGTAAAAAATGATAAAATAATCAAATAATTCAGAAGCCATAAAGCAGATTTCTATCTTTCAGCAATGTCTCTCTCTCTCTCTCTTGCTATTTTAATCTGGTCAGACTTGACTGCAGTAACAAGTCTATTGCTCTTGTTTCATCTTTAGGCCATCACCTTTCTGTTTCTTTGTCTGTAAACTACACTTTCCTTCCCCTCCACATTCTCATCCCTACCTTGTATAACTTCAACTCAACTCAAGCAATGTAACCTCCACTTATTCACTTACTTATGTTAGCTTTTGCTTTGTATTTATATTTACATATATTTTAGCCTTTGCTTTTTTTATATTTGGTACTAATCTCACATCACCAACTAAATTTATTAAATTTATTTTACATAATTCACTCATGCCCCACAGAAATATTTCTCAACCCACTTACAGATCTGAAGGAAACAACCAAAGATTGAATTTTTTAAAAAATATAAATCCCACATCATAATACCCAGATTTTCAGATTCAGAAGGTCTAAAGTGGGGATGCGGAGAAAAAGGAACGCTTCTACACTGCTGGTGGGAATGCAGACTAGTAAAATCTCTTTGGAAGACAGTGTAGAGATTTCTGAAAGAACTAGAAATTGACCTTCCATACGATCCAGCAATTCCCCATTGGGAATATACCTGGAGGAACTCAAATTATTCTATGAAAAAGATACCTGCACACGTATATTTGTTGCAGTTCTATTCACAATAGCAAAAACATGGAACCAACGGTGTTGCCCATCGAAGCTGGACTGTATTTTTAAAAATATGGTACGTATACACAATGGAATATTATGCAACCATAAAGAAGGACAAATATATGGACTTTGCAACAACTTGGATGGATTTGGAGTTGATCATACTCAGTGATTTATCACACAAAGAACAGAGTTCCATATGTTCTCACTCATAAGATGACCTTGAACAATTATAATGCTATAAGAAAACGATTGGTAGTAGTGGAAAACTTTCGGGGGGGGGTGGGATTGGCAGTTGAGGGAAACTGCTAGGGGAGGGAGGGGCATACCTCATCAACAAGGATACCTGCATGATCGACATTTATATACCTAACCCTGAATTGTACCCCACACCTTTATAATTAAAAAAAGGAAAAAAAAAGAATCCTCATTTTTAAAAATACTTCTCCAGTGATTTTGATACACAGCCAAAATTGGAAATGATACCAGGGTTCCTAATAGATGACTGAAAAGAATCATTATATAAGAGGTTCTCAATAAATGCTAGAATGATGAAAAGTAGGGTATACTCTGTGGAAGTTTTATTCCTTACCAAGTATAGTTTCATAGAGGAAATTTATGTTTCATCTGAAAGATGAGAAAACTAAGGCATGATAAGGTGAAGTATGCTTTCCAGTGCCATAATTAGTCAGCTAGTGTCAAATGTGGAACTAAAAACAACTTTCTTAATCCTAGTCAAATGCTCTTTCTACTACACTAGACTACCAATGCCAATAACAGAATTCCAATGAAATATAGTACTGTGCAAAATATTTCATTAATTCAAGAGGAGACTTTATAAGTTCCATCACTTATCAGGCACATAGAATGTTGCCGCATTTGGTTAGAATAGCCTGTAAATTACCTTACCTCTGCCATCTATTAAACATTTTTGCTATAATTTGGTGAGATTTGCCCTAGGAAAAAAGTTTAATAATTAAAATCCATCATAAAATCCTCCTAAAATTGTTATAGTGAATCAGATACATAATATAAATTACAATGATACCAAATGCACCAATATTTAGTGCAGATTTGGTGAAATTTAAAGAGTATTTGAGGAAAACCTGCCTTTTAAATTTTAAGCCCATTTTTCTTGCTAAAGAAAGAGGAATTTTGCACAGGGAATTTTCATTTTGCACAGGGAATTTTCATTTTCTCTATTCATTATTTTTAATTGCCCTGATACTTTTTCAATCATGTTCTATTTCCTATCCAAAACATTCATTAATGATACTAACTAGTTATTCTGATATAACCACTCTTCAAATGAGGAAGACGACGCCAGAATAATTTGACCTAAAGGAAATTGTATATCATTTTACAAATGGAATATATCTCTCCACTCCTTACCTACTCTCCTTTAATTAACTTATTCTCCACTTTTGAATTCATTCTCCTCAGTATTATCATCTTTAATAAACACTTCCCTCACCTACTTTATGATGACCCAAAAGTGGGCCTTATCCCTATTTTATGATGACGCAAAAGTGGGCCTTATCCCTATATTGCCAAGAAATAGGGATGCCATAATATAAAGGCATGGGCCATGATTTCAAATATTGTCTGATTACTAACAAATTAGTTAAACATCTGGGCAAAATCAATTTAAAATAAATGTTTGACATATACACAAACACACTAAGCCATGTTTTTATTGCATGAAAGAAAAACTATGTAGAAATTAAATAAGATTTTTATTTAAAATCATTTAATTTTATTAAATGTAGCCATGTGTAAGAAAATGAAGAAACACACATTATATTATACTTAAGAAGTTTGAATTAAAACGTTTGAATAAAAGATTCCCTACAGACATAACTTGGCTCTCAATTCATTTAGCAGCATGTTTTGTGAATTTCAAAATCAAGTGAATTAATTTTGTGTTAAAAATAAGCAGTAATACATAGCTGATTAATATATGCAAAGTAGTAATCAACCAGTATGTACAAGGTACTATGCTAAGTACTATGAGGGACACATAACCTCTTGCCTCCATGTGGCTATGTAATTAAGAGAAAAACAATATATGTCTAATGGGATGGGTGCTGAAAAGGGATTTTTATAATTATGCAAACTCCTTTTTATCTAGAGCAATTGTACTCAACTAGAGCCCGTTTAGACCCTCAGAGGACATTTGACAATGTCTGGAAATATTTATGGTTGTCACTACTGGGAAATGGGTGGGGACTGTGCTATTAGAATGTAGTAAGGATGTTGCTAGAATGTAGTAGGGCTATTGCTACATTCTAAAATGCATGGGACAGCCTAGCCCCAACAAATAATTATCCAGCCCAAAACGTCAGCAGTGCCAAGGTTGAGAAATAAGGAAGGGGCAACCCCTTCGAGTCCCCTCCCACTGTGGGAGCTTTTCTGTTCTCTTAATAACTTCTGTTTTCTAAAAAAAAAGAAAAAAAAAGAAAAGAAATAAAGAAATAAAGGGAGAAACAGAAAATTACTTTGGATCAAAATTTTTTTATTAAGGAAAAATTTAGTTGAGCTACCTGAATATTTAGGAGGCCAGTAGGTAGACCAGTAGGCTGAGTATACCATGTTGCTATATCTAGAATTTTCTTAGGACTTAGTCGTTACCGAAGAATGACAAGCTTTGAGAATGAGGAAACACATAGGGAAGGCTAAAATAGATGTTACCTTGGAGTCTGAGCTTAGGGCACAGAATAACAGTAGAAAACATGACTGACCAAGGGCATCACTGCAGTAATGAAGATTAAATGGGTTGTGCAGCACCAATGGGATATACAGATTGACAACATGTAGACAGTACTGAAACAGTGGGGTTAGTAAATTTTCCAGTTCTATCTACAGTCATGCATCACTTAACAATGGGATACCTTCTGAGAAATACATCTTTAGGCGATTTTGTCGTTGTGCAAACATCAATGAGTGCACTTACACCATCCTAGATGGTATAGTTTGTTACATACCTTGGCTACATTGTATAGCTTAATGCTTCTAGGCTACAAACTTGTGCGGCATACTATACTGAATACTGTAAGCAATTGTAATATAACAATAAGAATTTGTGTGTAACAACATTAAAAAGAGACAGGAAAAACACATTTTTTTGTTGTTTTGAGTTTTTTTTTTTTTTTTTTTTTTAGATGCAGGGTCTTTCTCTGTCACTCCGCTTTTAGGGAACCTGACCTATAACACACAAAACCAAGAAACTAAAATAGAATGACAGTGTGGAAAGAAAGACTTATATTCTGTCATCCCTGCAGGAACAAGAGACAGAGCTTGGGGCCCCTGCCAGACAGAGAGTTAAAAATGAGATACTTATACAAAGCTGGGACCCTTTAAAGGTTGCATCCTCCTCAGAGAATAGGCACACTAGAAAAAATCCTACCCATCAGAAAAAAAGGATACAACAAGAAGTCTCCTAAAAGACAAAAAAAAAGTATCCATTGGTAAATCAAAACCCCTAAGATTTTACCTCACATGAATTTAGAATCTAAACGTATATTACTTGCATGACCCAGGGACTAATCAGCTGAGAAACAACATAATGTGAGTGCATAATGCTCTCTGAGAGACTGTTCCCATAGTGTTCCCACAGAAGAAAATAAGTCCAAATAACAATGCAAAATGATGAAGAATAAGAAGAGAAGGAGGAGAAGGAAATTGCCTGACCGTATATCTAGCCTTATCAAAGTATATACATTTGTATTTTTAGCATTGACCCAGGGATAGAAAAACATAAGAAAGTAGAATCATAATAAGCCAAGAAACAGACATAAAAAGTCTGGCTCCTAGCCAAAAATCCTATGTGTGATTTTTCAGACCAATCATAGGCAATTACAGAAGTTTTACCTGGCAAGCTTCATGGGGAAAAACTACCCTCCCTACCCTAGACTTAGTGCACGGCCAACACACTACAGCCTCCGAAGGAAGTTGCAATCAAGGATTCTACCCTCCATCCACTTATCCCAGCAGAGGTCTTTCTCAGGAAACTCTGCCCAAACCTTCTTGGGGAAAGAGGTATTTTTTTCCACTGTAATTTAATATTCAGTACTTTGCCACTCCTGGTTCTTTTCTCTTGCACCCTCCCCCCTCAGTCTTTCTTTGATTCTAGAAAACTGTTGAAGTCTTTTTTCCTTGGCTCTCCTGACAGTGAGAAGAGCCCCATTTCTGTGCTGATCCATCTGAACCTCGACCAACACTCCATTCCACGGGGAAAAAAATAGAACAATGCTTTCTCTGGTTTTGCCTCTTGCTTGTACTATCTTGTAAGTGATTAAAATGTTGACTATAAACTTTTATTTTGTCACAGTGTTTTAATTGGCTACTCCAACATCTAACAAGTTAGCTTTCTTCAGCACAGCTAAGGTTCTGACAAGACCTAAGTAATTATATAATAACTATTTTGGTATATAACGGAGGTGGTATTACAACTCAGAGAGCAAAAGATGAATTAGTCATTAAATGATGCTGTGACAACCGGTTCTCTAGAAAAATAAGATAAAATTGGATCCCTGCTTTAATCAATGTGCCAGGACCAGCTCTCTGGGGTGGGAGAATTGGGAGCCTGATTTGTAGCATTTCCTAATTTCTGTGGTATAAAGATTTTCACCATGAGTAATCAAACTACCTATGTGATGTTATAGAATGCAGAGTTGTGAAGACATGTAACCAGTCATTTCTAGCAAACTGATTCTAGCATAATACTACTACCCCCCAAAATACCCAAACATTTATTTTAGATAGAGTGTAGACTTAAATGCAAAAAGCAAAACTTTATACTGACAATATGATCTTATACCTAGAGAACCCTAAAGACTCCTCTAAAAGACTCCTGGACTTGATAAATGAATTTGGTAACATTTCAGGATACAAAATCAGAACACACAAATTGGTAGCACTGCTATATACAAATAGAGACCACGTTGAGAATCAAGTCAAGAACTCAATTCCATTTACAATAGCAGCAAAAAGATAAAATATCTAGGAATATACTTAACTAAGGAGGTGGAAGCTCTCTACAAGGAGAACTACAAAACTCTGATGAAAGAAATTGCAGAGGACACAAACAAATAGAAAAATATCCCATGCTCATGAATTGGAAGAATCAATATTATTAAAATGGCCATATTACCCAAAGTAATCTACATATTAACACAATCCCTATCAAACTGCAAATGTCATTTTTCACAGAATTAGGAAAAAACAATCCAAAAATTCATATGGAACCAAAGAAGAGCCAGAATAGCCAAAGCAATCCTAAGCAAAAAAGAACAAAACTGGAGGCATCACATTACCTGACTTCAAATTATACTACAAGACTGTGGTAACCAAAGCAGCATGGTACTGGTACAAGAGCAGACACATAGACCAATGGAACAGAATAGAGAATTCAGAAATAAACCCAAATACCTACAACCAAATGATGTTTGACAAAACAGACAAAACCATGCACTGGGGAAATGATACCCTATTCAACAAATGGTGCTGAGAAAATTGGATAGTTACAAGTAGAAAAATGAAACTTGATCCCTATCTCTCCTCATATACAAAAATTAACTCAAGATGGATTAAAGACTTAAATGTCAGACCTGAAATCATAAATAAAAACCCTAGTGGAAAACCTAGGAAAAACTCTTATGGACATTAGCCTAGGCAAAGAATTTATGGCTAAAATCCCAAAAGCAAATGCAACTAAAACAAAAAATAAATAAGTTGGACTTCATTAAATTAAAAAGGGGGACAAGCCGGGCTCAGTGGCTCAGCCTGTAATCCCACGCCTTTGGGAGGCTGAGGTGAGTGGATTGCCTGAGCCCGTGGGTTCGAGACCTGCCTGGGCAAGCGAGACCTCATCTCTACAATAAATCAAAAAATTAGCCGGGCGTGGTAGCGCGTGCCTGTAATTCCAGCTACCTGGAAGGCTGAGGTGGAAGGATCGCCGGAGCCCAGCAGGTCGAGGCTGCGGTGGCCGGGAGCAGCCACTGCACTCCAGTCTGGGCGACAGAGTGAGAGTCCAACTCAAAAAAAAATAAAAATAAAAATAAAAAAAATAAAAAGGGGGACAATTAAACTATATCAGTTAGAATGGCCATTATTTAAAAGTCAAAAAACAATAGATGCTGGTGCAGATGTAGAGAAAAGGGAACACATATGTTGTTGGTGGGATTGTAAATTAGTACAACCTCTATGAAAAGCTATAAGATTACTCAAAGAACCAAAAGTAGAGCTATCATTTGATCTAGCAATCCCACTACTAGGTATCAACCCTAAGGAACAGTGGTTATTATATTAAAAAGACACTTGTACCTACATGTTCATCGCAGCACAATTCACAATTGCAAAGATGTGGAATCAACCTAAATGCTCATCAATCAATCTGTGGATAATGAAAATGTGGTATAAATACACTATGGAATACCAAGAAGTCACAAAAAAGAATGAAATCTTGTCCTTTGCAGCAACATGAATGGAGCTGAAGATCGTCATTCTAAGTAAACTGACACAGAAACTGTAAACCAAACACTGCATGTTCTCACTCATATGTGGGAGCTAAATGGGCCCAAAGATGGAAATAATTGGTGACACTGGGGACACCAATAAGTAGGGGGATAGGAAGTTAGGTTCAGAAACCTACGGGACACAATGTTCATTATCTGGGGAGTGGGTCACATAAGACCTAATCCCTACCACTACACAATATGTTCATGTAATGAATACACACATATACCCCGGAATGTAAAAAAAAAAAGCAAAACCTTAAACTTATAGAAAAAATAGGTAATCCTATATAAGGAAGAAATTCACAGTAAGATCAAAATAAGCTCAAACTTCTTTCATACTAATATGACATATAGTTATGAGTGTTATTATGATAAATGTTCATAATTAATTATTAATGCATCTCATCCATTGTTTTAGTTATTAATTCATTACCTAATGTGATAATAAAGTGTATTTATTATCATGTTGTTTTATATATCATGTATTTATTACCATGTTGTATTTTAGATTATCAAGGGAAGATTCCAGCATATAGAATTATATAACAACATGAATGAATTCAGAGTTTTTTTTAATACACAGCTTCAGCTTCACACTTAGATAGGTATATACCTATGTATAGAAGATGATCTTCAAAAGTCAAGAGAAACACCTCACTGCAAAAACCTTATTTTTGCTGCATTTTATTCAAGCTCATTTCTCACTACATTCTCAAGAACTGGAATGTATGTCCATCCTACAATCAGCAAGTATCTTTTTTAAATTTCAAAAATGGAGGAAGTACATGGAATAAACTGCAAGAAAACCCCAATTTATGTAACTAATGAAATGATAATGTTCAGTGAGGTGTAATAACAATATTATAAGAATTATTTCAACAATTAGCAAATTTTATACATTTACATAGAAGTGTTATGCATTAAATACACTTTATTAACACATTAGGTAATGAATTAATAACTAAAACAATGGATGAGATGCATTAATAATTAATTATGAACATTTATTATAATAGCACATAACTAAAGTTAACTGGTAAATACAATAATCCCTATAAACAAAATAGTTGAGTTCCAAACTTCCTCAAAAGTTTCCTTCGTTTGCTTTACTTACTATTAGCAATTATAGATTATGTAATTATACAATATTAGCATACATAAAGTATTTCATGGCGAGTCAGCCAGTAGTGTCATAAGTAAGTTATTGAAAGAATGAAGAAAAGAGTTAGACTGCCATAAGAGGAAATGGAAAATAGTAAATCAGACCATAATTTTAGATGCACTCCCTTTTGTTTGATCCCCTTCTCCCAGCTACATAGAGTAGAGCCACAAATGAGAGAAACCACTTTATCTTGTCTCTTCAATCTTGATTAGAGAAGAAAATCACTAAAATGTAACCAATACCTTTTGCAAGTTCATGAGCTAGGATATTTCTCTGCCTTCTATAACAGGAACATATTAAATAGATATCAGGAGACTAGCATCAATATAAAGTTCACCATCATGGTTCACAAACTTACCTGTGCATAAATATTTGGGGTACTTGTTTAAAATATAAGTCCCTGGTTTTCACACAATATTAATTTAGTATATAGTATCCATAAATATGTATTTTCATTATATGGCATCCTCCAAAATTATTCTAATTCAACTTATACACAGATAGACTAGCATTTGGAAACCACTTCTAGAGTTTCTTGAGCAATTTTGTGTGTTTTAGGTAGGGGAGTGAGGGCTGCATATGTTCATGTATTCATGCCAGGAGGTGAGAGCAAAAGGACATATGGTGGATATACTTTGTTGCTGTGTATAAACTCAAAAGTATCTAGAATGTTCCATATGCTGATGGAAATAATGTGTACTCTGGAGCAATTGGATGAAATGCTCTGAAAATTTCAGTTAGATTTATTTGGCCCAGTGTGTAATTTAAGTCCGATGTTTCTTTGTTGATATTTTTAATGGATGATCTGCCCATTAATGAGAGTAGGGTGTTGACGTCCTCTACTGTTATTGGATAGCAGTCTGTCTCTCCCCTTAGATCTATTAATGTTTGCTTTATATACTTGGAAGCTCCAGAGTTGTATGCATAGATATTTAAATGTCTTCTTTCTCAATTGACCCCTTTGTTATTTTAGAGTTGCCATCTTTGTCTTGTTTTACAGTCTTTGATTTGTAGTCTATGTTATCTACGTTTAACTACTCTTTCTCTTTTTTGGTTTCCAATTGCATGTAATAGCTTGGTCTATCTTTTCACTTTCGGTCTATGTATTTCTTCATATGAGAAATGAGTTTTTTGTAGGCAACATATAGTTAGGTGTTACTTCTTTATCCACTCAGCCATTTTATGTCTTTTAATTGGTGAATTAAGTCTATTTACATTCATTGTTATTATTAATAAATAAGAACTTACTACTGCCATTTTGTTGTCTTTTTTCTGGTGGTTTTATAACTCTTCTTTTTCACTCATTCTTTTTCACTGTCTTTCTTGTAGTTAAGTGATTAGTATGTTTTTATTTGTTGATTTTTATTTTATTAAATTTATTAGAGGTTTTACATTGTGATTGAAGGACACAGGGAACAGTCAGAGCCTCCCCCAAGATGGCGCCGACCACTCAGGTCACATGGAAACAACAAAGGCCCTAAGTTCCAGCTTCCCCCTATACGATTTCTCGTGTGCGCAAAGTTCAAACTTGCGAGCCAACAATCTCCTCCTATGACAATTCAGCCTTATAATACCCTCCAATAGTAAT
>CAUYQG010010226.1:0-19737 GCA_963574415.1 Tarsius wallacei
CAATTCCCCTATTGGGAATATACCCAGAGGAACTCAAATCATTCTACAAAAAAGATACCTGCACACGTATGTTTGTTGCAGCTCTATTCACAATAGCAAAAACATGGAACCAACCATGTTGCCCATCGAAGCTGGACTAGATAAAGAAAATGTGGTACAATGGAATATTATGCAGCCATAAAGAAGGACAAATATATGGACTTTGCAGCAACTTCGATGGATTTGGAGTCAATCATGCTCAGTGATCTATCACAGAAACAAAGAATAGAGTACCATATGTTATCACTCATAAGTGGACCTTGAACAATTATAATACTATAAGAAAGCATTTGGCAGTAATGGGAAACTGTTGGGGGGGGTGGAATTAGCAGTTGAGGGAAACTGCTAGGGGAGGGAGGGGCATACCTCATCAACAAGGGTACCTACATAATCAATGCTTGTATACCTAACACTGAATTGTACCCCATATCTTTATAATTAAAAAATTTTTTAAAGAGTAGAACTGACCTACTGAAGCCCCCAGTCAGTGGCATTTTATGAGTAAATGATTGCTAGGTGAATTCACAAAGCAAAAGTCCTATAATAAAAAAGACTTATTAACAAAGTTCGCTAAAAATTAAAATCTCTTCCCTTGCCAATATTTAAACTTAGAAGTCAACCCTTTATTAGCAGATTGCAAAGTGTAGGTTTTAGTCCCTCTTAAGTCAAATACTCATTAATTCTGATTTTGTTCAAAACTAATCAACAAGGTTTTTGTTCAAAACTAATCGTAGGGTTTGACTTTAGGGAAGTCAACAGCAAATCCTGCAGTTAAAAACCTTTCTAAATGATAATGACAGATACTGGAAATTACATTTTCCAAGTAAAGAACCTGATGCTTTAGACATTGAGGTTCAAAATGAAGATACCAGGAACCTTGATATTCTGAAGTTGGCTGAAAGGTGGCCAAATGGAAGGACAAAGCAAATTTAATTGGGAAATTATAGACAAATTGCCTATCAACTTCCTCTTGAAGAGGAAAACATACTAAATGATTGAGTTGAACTTTGCTAATTTACACTTTAAGTTTAGACTTATACAAACAATAAGTAATTGTGAATAATAAAGTGTTGAGGGTCACAAAATAATGCTTAGATGCCATATAAACATAAGACTAAACAAACAGAACAGGTTTAGGGATAGGAAAAAAAAAAAACAGGCACAGTGTCTCACGCCTGTAATCCCAACATTTTGGGAGGCTGAGGAGAGAGGAATGTCCAAGCCCAGGAGTTTGAGACCAGCCTGGGCAACATGATGGGACCTCATCTCTACAATAAATCAAAAAATTAGCTGGGTGTGGTGGCATGTCTGTAGTCCCAGCTACTTGGAAGACTGAGGCGAAAAGATCACCTGAGTCCAGTCAGGTCGGGGCTGCAGTGGCAGTGATTGTGCCACTGCACTCCAGCCTGGGTGACAGAGACTTCGACTCAAAAAACAAAAACAAAACAAAATCATTGAGATAATGTTTTAAAAGATTTTTTAAATCCCCTTAAAAATTCTTTCAAAGAATAAAGGAAATTTGCTATTCTGAATCTAAGTTAAATTTAGACTGAACCAATGAAAGAAAAGCCTCATATGACCCACATAATTTCAAGAAGTTGTAGATCAGGAGCCTTATATAAGGACATAAGGCAGTGATGTAAATTCCATCTCCCTTGACACAAGCCCAGGGCTGGATGAAGAAGCCTGCAAGAATTTCACACTAGGTCTCCATTCTTCTGCAATTTTTCATTTGTATCATTTTCCTCTCCAGAGGCTAGGTATATTACCAGTCATAGACACATAATATCTACCAACCTGAAACTAAGCTATCAACAGAATTGTTGACTCAACCCAGTGGAGGGCTAAATATACAAGAATAATACTAATAAGCACTCTGGTTCAATATAAAAAATAAATATCTCAAGAAATTTTTCTATTATTTTTATTATTATTATTGAGTTGGGGGTCTCACTCTGTTGCTCAGGCTGAAGTGCATTGGCACAATCACGGCTCGCTGCAGTCTGGACTTCCTGAGCTCAGGTGATTCTTTCGCCTCAGCCTTCCTGAGTAGCTGGAATTACAGGCAAATGCCAACATGCCTAACTAATTTTTGTTTTTAATTTTTGTAGAGACAAGGTCTATGTTTCCCAGGCTGGTCTCAAACTCCTGGGCTCAAGAGATTCTCCCACCTCAGTCTCCCAAAGTGCTGGGATTGGAGGCATGCGTCACCACACTCAGCTAAGAAATCGTTATTAACAACTAACATCAGGGTCCCAAAACAAAATCATTTTCTGCTTCTGAATTTATCTTAATAACAGAAGAACTAAAACAACAACTTACTGACACTACTGTGCCATAAGGGCTACACCATTTCTACTTGAAAGGGAATGAAGTTCAAAGCTGTATCCTTCCCAAAGAAAAGCCCCACCTCAACCACATCAATCGTTACTAGCTAAAGCAAAAACAAACATACAGAGGAAACAACAACCTCCCAAACCAGGGGTTTGACGAGTGAGCCAGATAAAACTACATATTCATTTACTCAGAAAAAGTGTAACAGCCAACTTAACCAGTTCCCACCAAACATACACCCTTGAGAAAATCCTAGGTCATTGTGATATCATGATACATTTATTTAGTCCACAGTTCCTGGCTCAGAGCTCCTATAACCTTTGTGATTTCTTAAGTGACTAGAGCAATAAGAATATGTTTTAGGTTAAAATACTGAATTTGGTCGCCTTCTCTTGGTTTCTGAAACAGATCCTGAACAGCTCCAGAATGATAAAGATGAAAAGCAGTCTTTTTTATGTGTAACAAGCCTTTTTCAACCACACCTGAGCTTATGTTAACGAGATGATTTTTGAAAAGTTCTATATAGCCATAAGACTGGTGGCTGGTTGCCATAGGAACCAACTCTGTGCTTACAGGGTTAGAACTCACAGCCCCATGCCCCACCTCCGGGGAGGAGAGCAGAACTGAAAGTTGAGTTGATAACCAATGGTCAATGATTTAATCAATCATGCCTATCTAATGAATTCTCCATAAAAACCCAGAAGGGCTTAGTTAAGGGGCTTCTAGGAAGGTGAGGAACACCACATCCATTTGCCAGGAGGGCGATGCACCCCAACTATACAGGGATAAAGCCCCTGCACTCAGAACCCTTCTAGTCTTTGCCCTAGGTATCTGTTGCTCTGGCTGTTCATTTATAACCTTTGAAATAATCTTTATGCACCTTGGGAGGCAGAGGCAAGAGGATTGTCTGAACCTAAGGGTTTGAGACCAGCCTGGGCAACTTGACAAGACCTCGTCTCTAAAATAAATCAAAAAATTAGCCAGGCATGATGGTGCACTTGTGGTTCCAGCTACTTGGAAGACACTGAGGCAGAAGGATTGCCTAAGCCCAGCAGGTTGAGGCTGTGGTGACCATGAGCATGCCATTAAATTCCAAGCCTGAGCAACAGAGTGAGACTCCAACTCCAAAAAAAAAAAAAAATCCCTTATACTAAACTGCTAAACATGTTTCATTGAGTTCTGTGAACCACTCTAACAAATTAATGGAACCCAAGGAAAGGACTATAGGAAACCCGATTTAAAGCCAGCAGGTCAGAAACACAGGTAAAACAACTTGGATCTTGCAATTGGCATTAAAAATGGGGGGGAACAATCTTGTGGGTCTGAGCCCTCAACCTGTGAGACCCAATGTTATCTACAGGTAGACAGTAACAGAATTGAACTGAATTGAATTGGAGGACACCCAGCTGGAAGCCGCTGCAGCACTGGTTGACTGCTCAGTGTGTGGGAATATACTCCCTCACATTTGGTCACAGAATAATTCTGTTACGAGACTACAAGAGAAACTGAGTTTGTTATTCCTATATTCTCAGAGTAATCCAAAGTCATTTGAGCAGTTTCTACAGAAGAGAAGAAATCCTACTGCTTGTATAGTGAAAAATAAACATTAAACCTTCAGAACTATTTGCACAAAAGAAAAATGGAATCACAAGTCAGACTGGGAGGGAGTAGTGCTTATCAAAGGTCAACCACTTAGTACAAATTTACTCAACTGTCTTGGTCAGAGGACATGGACAGAACCCCACTCTTTCCACAGAATTTCCCAAACATTAACCAATGTTCATTGCAGCCTGGTGAGGTAAATGATGTTTTATAAATAGGAGGATATATCCTGGGGACACAGAAAAAGTGAGGGCCTGACTAGGCCCATGTTCTCTCTGCCTTTTACTTAGCATACAGGTCTCTGTTTACTATTATAGAAAGCTGCTCTCAACTTCACACATAGGAATTATATTTTAAGATGTAAACTTTGTACCAAAAGTAGTAGGGCTGCTTTGCTTACTGTTATCTTTGTCAACCATTATCAAAAATTCCATTATCCACAATCAATGGTTGGTAAAAATTCCACTAACTAAGCCAGGTGCAGGGTTGCACACCCATAGTACCAGCTACTCAGGAGGCTGAGATGGGAAAACCATTTGAGCCCAGGTGTTCAAGACAGCCTGGGCAACATGGTAAGAGCCAGTCTCAAAAAAAAAAATTCTATTAATTAGTAATTAGTTTATTGCAGCACTATTCACAACAGCAAAGACATGGAACCAACTAGATGCCCACCAAAAGTAGACTGGATAAGGAAAATGTGGTACACATACATGATGGTATATTATGCAGCCAAAGAAGAACAGAACCATAGCCTTCACAGAAATTTGCATGCAGCTAGAAATCATTATACTAAGTGAACTATCACAGAAACAAAGAGCTGAATACCTCATGTTCTCACTCATAAGTGGGCCCTGAGCACTAGTCACACGAGTACAAGGGTGCAATCAGCAGACACCAGGCACTGCGGAGGGAGGGAAGAAGGGAGGGTGGGAGGAAGGGAGGGAGGGAGAGACAGAGTGAAAGAGGAAGAAAGGGAGGGAAGGAGAGAAATGATAACACAATGGGGAAGTCCAAACTTCACCTGCATGCAGCCTACTTATGCAGTGAATCCTTACTTGTAACCCACAAGTTTAAAATTTTTTTAAAAATTAAAATATTTTTTTAAATTCCATTAATTAACCGGGCACAGTGGCTCAAGCCTGTAATCCCAGCACTTTGGGAGGCAGAGGTGAGAGGACTGCCTGAGACTAGTGGTTCGAGACCAGCCTGGGCAACTTGATGAGGCCTCGTCTCCACACAAAAAATAAAAAAATTAGCTGGGCATGGTGGCGCACGCCTGTAGTTCCAGCTACTTGGAAGGTGGAGGCGGAAGGATCACCTGAGCCCAGCAAGTCAAGGCTGCAGGGGCCATGAGCATGCCTCTGCCCTCCAGCCTGGGTGACAAAGTGAGACTCCAACTCAAAAAAAAAATTCCAATAGTTAGTTAAGGAATCAGCTTTTAAACACCTTCTAACTATAACAATAGGCCTGCCCATGAAGAAAATTTTAGTTTTAAGTAAGTTTTACTTTATATATTTATGTTACAGTTGCTACAGAAAAAAGATCTGACCATTCTGTACTTGGGTATGTCAAAATCTTTTTATGATGCAAGTAGCTGTGTCTGGAGATTGGAAAGAGACACAAGGGAACTATCTGGATGACAGACATTTTCTCAATCTTGATTAAGGTGCTAGCTATAAGGAGTCATCAAATTCCACTGAATAGTGCACAAAAGATCTGTGCATTTCCTGTATGTAAATTGTACCTAAAAAATATAGGAGTCTAGCCAGGCGCAGTAGTTCATGCCTATAATCCCAGCACTTTGGGAGGTGGAGGCAAGAAGATTGCCTAAGCCCAGGGGCTCAAGACCAGCCTGGGCAACTTGGTGAAATCTCATCTCTACAACAAATCAAAAAATTAGCCAAGCATGGTGGTGCATGCCTATAGTCCCAGCTACTTGGAAGGCTAAAGCAGAAGGATCACCTGAGCCCAGCAGGTCGAGGCTGTGGTGGCTGTGAACGTGCCACTGCACTCCAGCCTGGGTGACAGAGTGAGACACCAACTCAAAAAAAAAAAAAGAAAAAAAAAGGAGTCTAAGATAATTATTTAATAGCCAAACCTTAGGGTTAGGAAGCACCAAGTATAAGCCTCAGATCATACTACAACAAAAAAAAAAGACAAAAAAATCCGACTGAAAAAAAAACTTGCTCTTTTTTCCTTTGATCTACATTTTCAACTTCTATGTATTAATTAATTCTTGAAGAATCTAGTAACCAAGCAGCTTTCACAACCTCCAATAAGCAGAAAGGAGAGGGTCTCAGAGCAGTGTGGATACTTGCATCTGCCTGTGAGCATGTAAACTGCATTCATCAACTAGGGCTGCCTCATACATCGGCCAAAACAAAACAAACCAGCCCTGTGTCAAAAGGCATCATAGAAAGTCACTCTGTGACATTGCCTCTTAAGCAGATTAGAAGAAGGAGAAATGAAATGAAATTTTATTTATGACCAGATGGCCCAAATTAGTGTCTCCTAGTCATCAATGAGATGTCTATCAGATTGTGGAAGGCAGGAAAGAAAATGTTTTTTTTTCCAAGTGAGACAAATATAAATAATATACATGGAAACTGTCACTTTCATCTTTGAGTAGCTAAAAGAATATTTTAGCCAACTAGATGGGTTTACTTTGTTTAGAAGCAAACAAACACTGAAGTAAATAATAAGTGGATCTGTTTCAAGGGTTAATAAAAACATCTTTACTATGGAAGCAAAAAGAGGTCCCTCTTGAAAGAAATGCCAGGTTTAACCATCATTGGCAGACTGTAGAAAATAAATGACACCCAAGATGTGGGCTAAATGACACATTCACATTTTAAAATAACTTTCTAAAGTCAGTCAGTCATTCTTAGTAGCAGTTGTTGGAGTTCAAAATCAAACACCCCAAAATATGGCACTTGGACATGCTGAACTGAAGAAACCTCAAGGTCTCTCACCATCCCCTCCCCCATCCCACTCTCTTTGCCTTTCCCAAGGTACAGGATGAAGGTGTTCTCTGAAGTTCCCTTATCTGCCTAAAGTCTGGGCCACCAAAAAGGAAAATAATTACCTTGGTCCCTTTCCTGGGTTTTCATTAACTGAACTTATATCACAGGAAGAAAGACTGAAGTCTGTCAACACACCTGGACAGGCTTTTGTCACAAACCATAGTCTGCTCTGCAGGCCAAAAAACTTTGTCCAAGGCCACTGTATGTTCTCCAAGCCCAATGAATAACCCTAAAAAACATTTACTATTCCCCCTAAATTGATACACAAATCCCCATCTCCCTTCCTCTAAGAAAGATATATATATCTGTACCCCATTGGGTTGAATGGAGGCAATCATTCTGTAATTTCTCCCCCATGCATGCTAATAAAAATTTGTGTGCCTTTTCTCTTATTAATCTTTTGTCAGTCAATTTTCAATGAACCTTCAAAGGGTGAAGGAGTTTTTTTAAAAAATGCATTACCAACACTGGCTACATAAATATAATTACTCATGCTCACTTCTGGCATTTTGCCTCTTTTCCCTAAAGACTACTAAAAATAGCCATTTTAGCAAATAAAAAAAGACTATCTTGAAAGACAAACAGGGCTTTAATAATGCCCTATAACTCTAAACTGATATAAGGTTGCAACATTTGTAAAGTCACTATGGGCCCATCTGGTAATACCACCAAAGTCAAGGCTGCAATATTTTACAAACTCATAGGCTGAAAAATGCCTCAGGAAGCATTACCTAATGCAATTGTTTTCAAACTCTTTTTGAAGTAATGTGGAATCTACTCTTCTTTTTAAAACAAAAACAAAAATAAAAGTTTATGTCAGATGCTTTTCCATCTTCTTTTTGTCCAATCACACTAAAAGGATATAAAATCATCCATCAATAATAACATGCAGAAAAAGGTCCTCGGGTCAACTGGAAATGAGCAGCCACTGCCTCACACTAGTGTGTCCACTCTGACGCCCAGTCTACACAGCTTTCCCCATGTTTCAATCCTCATCCCATAAGCAAACCAGAAGGCTACTCTAGAGAATCCTTGAAAATCAATGATCCAGTCCAACCCCTTATTTTACAACTGATATTCATAAAATGAGAGGCAGCATGGAATAGCTGAACAGGGAAAGCAGGAATAAAAATCAACCCTGGTTCTAGCCCTTGCCAGGTAGTGACCCTAAGCAAATTTCTTAAATTCTTTGAGCTTTAGTTTCCTCACCATAAACTGAGAATAAGAACACCTGTACCTAATATACTTTCTGTAAAAGTGCCCTACAAACTGCAAAGTATTAAATAAAATAAGGTGTTACTTATTTCTTAGACTGTTATTAACCAAGATAACATGGTGAGTCTCCTTACCTGCTCTAGTAGTAGTCCTCACAGACTCTACTACACAGCCAGACCTGGAAGCTGAATTTCCCCCTGCCTGCCTCTCAAGGCTTCTTCCACTACTTCCCTGTGTTCCATACTAAGGCATTGATAGCAACACCTGTGTTCCATACTAAGGCATTGATAGCAACTTCTCAAAGTTAGGTTTTATACTAACCATTTTTACCTGGAAAAAAAATGGTGCCATGCATAAAACAATATTTAAAATTACATGAAATGAATGTAAATGCAAGAAATGTACAGTCCATGCAGGTCAAAAGGGAGAAATGTAGATAAAGAATATACAGTCGTGTGCCATATAACGACAAATCCATATATGATGATGGTCCTATAAGATTATAATATCATATTTTTACTGTACCTTTTTTATGTATAGATATACAAATACTTACCATTGTATTACAGTTGCCTGAACAAGTGTGTAGGCAAGGACCAACAGGCCATACCATGTAGCCTAAGTGTATAGTAGGCTCTACCACCTAGGTTTGTGTAAGTACTCTCCATAATGTTCACACAATAAAATCACCTGATGACACATTTCTTGGAATGTATCCTGTCATTAAGTAACACATGACCGTACTTACATTCTACAATATAATACATTGTGAGCAGTCATTAAGGAACTAACAAAACAATTCTGACCACTTTGACGTGCTGCCTGCTGTTGATGTGGTGAAGAAAAAAGAAAAGCCTACAATACAGCTGAATAATAACTAGAAGATACATGCGTTGATCAGCCCCAATCATGATTTTTAACAATTAAAAACATCCCAAAGCAATACATTTTTGAACCTCCAGGTCAAATGTAAATACAATTTGATGAAGTAACCTAGCCTACAAATTATACATTAATAAAAGACTGAATGGGTACATCTCTGTCACAAGTCTTACATGAACAATAAAGAGAAGGTTGGAGCTGGCAATTTTATGCTCTAGTGTCTACCAGGTCTCCAGCTGCCAAGCTGCCCTTTTCATCAATCCGTAATGAGTCATTGCCATGTCACCCATCTAAAGGGCAAAGCAAAAACAGTGAAATTAAAAAACTCCATTGGAAAAAAAGAATGGAGAGAATAAAGCCAGAGATGTCATTAAAATCTAGTATGAGTGAGGGAAAAAAATATCATTCAAAGAACTTCTGGGGCCCAATGGAAAGCTTCTACTCACAGATAGCTTGGAAAATATTACCAATATAATTTTGTTTCTGAACACAAAAATTTCTTATAAAAAGTTTTGTTTATAAGTTCATGTATATTCATAAAGTGATTCATTTGGTGGAAACATACAGTCATCCAGATGCAGTGAAAAAGCTACAGCTTTAAATGCTCAATCTACCCATCAGACTCAAAGGTTAGAGTAGCATTTCTTGAAAACATGTTAGTCATCACTGCTCTAACTATACATCTCTGCACAGAAAAAACATGGAAAACAGGGTGGATTGGTAGTATACAAGTTTGTCACTGAAAATAGTTAGAAAAGTCAAACCACATTAGAAAACAATATGGAACTCTGTTAACATCTGCATGTTTCATCATTCTGTAATTTTCTCATCACAGACCATATGCATTATGGACTACTTTCAGGGTAGGCTGTTTTCTAAAACTGACTCACTCTGACTTGTCTTCAGTGTCTGAACATGTGATGAGACAATGTGACGGTAAAGCAATGGGTCGATAATGCAACAAAGTTACAGCAACTAGGTAAACCGATTCTGTAATTGATGGGTACTGTATGCCCAAAGCTTTAAGTCATTCACCTCTTACTTCATTGAAGACAATACATTACATATGTTCTGTCTACATACATAGGATGCTTTTTGTTTTCATTCATTTATTATTTTTAGAGACAGGGTCTCACGCTGTCACCCAGGCCAGAGCGCAGTGGTATGGTCACAGCTCAACGTAACCTTGAACTCCAGAGTTCAAGGGTTTCCTGTGTTAGCCTCTTGAGTAGTGGGACTACAGACATATGACACCATGCCCACTTAATTTTTTTATTTTGTAGACGGGGTTTCACTATGTTTCCCAGGCTGGTCTCAAACTCCTAGCATTAAGTGATTCTCCCAGCCTCCCAAACTGCTGGGATTACAGGTATGAGCCACTGCATCCAGCTCATGGATACTGATAATATTAACTAAAATTTGCAGAATATTTATCATTTGAAAATCACTTCTATTATTAATATTATAGCTACTACTGCTATCTCCATTTTACAAAAGAACTGAAGCTCAGAGGAAGAAATGACTGGCCTAAAATGATATTGACACTAACAGATAATAAGGCAGAACTCAAACTCAATTCCTATGAATCTGTAATTTTTCTTAAACTCTTTTTCAGTTTTTCGGCATGAAGCCCTTCATCCTATCTCCCATCATTTACTCAAGAAATATTTATTAATCACCTACTATATGCTGGATACTATTCTCAAGCCCTGAGAAAACGATTAGGGTACACAGTTCCTACTTAGGTGGTAGTAAAGGTGTGTTATAATCCAGTATAATAGTCAGGGATAGTTTAACAACAACAGAAAGTACACTTGCGTAGGAAGTGGAGACCTAGCACAATGTGAACACATAAGGAAGCCCTAGCTCTTCCTATGGAGGGCTTCCTTTCTACAAAAGTTTATAATGTTACCTGAATCTTAGAATGTGAAAGAAATCTGACCGGCGCAGTGGTTCACACCTATAATCCCAGCACTTTGGGAGGCCAAGGTGAGAGGACTGCCTGAGCCCATGGGTTTGAGACCAGCCTGGGCAACTTGGTGAGACCTCATCTCTACAATAAACAAACAAAATTAGCTGGGCGTGGTGAAGCATGCCTGTCGTTCCAGTTATATGAAAGGCTGAGGTGGAAGGATCACCTGAACCCAGCAGATCTCGGCTGCAGTGGCCATGAGCATGCCACTGCACAGCAGCCTGGGTGACAGAGTGAGACAAAAGAAGGAAGGAAAGAAAGAAAGAGAAAGAGGGAGGGAAGGAAGGAGGGAGAGAGGGAAGGAAAAGAGAGAGAGAAGGGAGGGAGGGAGGGAGGGAGGAAGGAGGAAGGAAAGAAAGCAAGCAAGCAATCTGGCAAGTGGACAGAGAGGGAGAAAGCATTTCAGAGAGAAAAAACGGTATGAACAAAGGCATAAAGGCCAGAACAAAATATTAACATAATGAGGATACTAGTTCAGCATGCCCGGGAGTCCTATCTGGTATAGCCAGAAAGAAGTGGGGAAAATAGCCAGAATTCACAGCAACCAAGAACAGGCCCACAGGTACCATGCAGTGGAGAGTAGGCTTTGTTTTACAGGAGACAGAAGAGTGTGAAGGTGAGTAGCATGCTGAAACTCATGCTTCAGAAAGAAAAACTGGTTTTAGTATGAAGAATGGAATTGAGGGATGGAACTAGGCCAGAAACAGGCATATCAGTTAAGACACCAATGCAGTAGTACAAAAAATATGAGGGCCTAAATAAAGGAAGTGAAAAAGGGGAGGTAACAAATTAAAAAGCTATCTTGGAAGAAGAATCTTAAAACATAGCAACTGACAAGAAGTGGTACAGAAAATTCAAGGCTAACCCCCAGAATTCTAGTTTATGTCACAGGGTGGGTCATGCTGCCATCAGTGATGATGGAGAAGTGGGTTTGATTACAGAAATAATCCATCAGTGAAGATGGAGAAGTTGGTGTGATTAGATAAATAATGAGTTTAGTTTCAGATAAGTGAGTTGAGATTGTGATAGCTATGTGGCTTAAAATAAAGAGATCTACTATGCAATTAGAACTGGTTACTAAAACTCAGAAGTATCTGAGATTTTGGAATCATTAGAGTGTAAGCTGCAGAGGAAGACAAGAGGCTGGTTCTGGTTAGCCCAAGAAAGAGTATTACATAAAGAGAAGAGGCAGCCGGGCTCGGTGGCTCAGCCTGTAATCCCGCACTTTGGGAGGCTGAGGTGAGTGGATTGCCTGAGCCCGCAGGTTTGAGACCCACCTGGGCAACTTGACGAGACCTCATCTCTACAATAAATCAAAAACTAGCCGGGCGTGGTAGAGCGCGCCTGTAGTTCCAGCTACTTGGAAGGCTGAGGCGGAGGGATCGCCGGAGCCCAGCAGGTCGAGGCTGCAGTGGCCGGGAGTGGCCACTGCACTCCAGTCTCGGTGACAGAGTGAAACTCCAACTCAAAAAAAAAAAAAAAAAAGAGAAGAGGCTGAGAACAGAATCTTAAGAAACCCAGATATTCAAGGAATAAAGAGAAACAATGTCAGAAAGCTGAGAAGAGGACAGAGTTGCAGGAGCCAGCACCAAGATAAAGTGTTTGGAAAACTAGACTGAGGGTGAGTGACACAAAAAGTAAACTTTTGTTTTTAAAGAGAAATTCAAGAAGGGATATACATTCAAACAGTATTTTGGCAATGTATAGTTAACAAAGGGCTCTAAAATGCCTACATCCAATGACACAGTAATCCTACATCTAAGAATCTATTCTAAGGAAGGAATCAGAAATCCTGAAAGAGGTTTATATACAAATGTTCATCACAGCATTATTTATAACAACAGAATAGCAATATTATAAATGTATAAAAGGACTGGTTAAATGAAATTATATACATCCATACAATGAAGATTACATGCAAACCATTTAAAATTATACTCCGGGTAATTTTAAGTGATAAAAAAATACTTATTAAATTGAGTAGTTTTAAAAAGATCACATATTCCGCTAACTATTAAAAAAAAAAAAGGACAGGGTTTTTTTAAAAAAAGTATAAAATGCCACAAAGTGGCAGTGGAAGAGTGGAAGTTATATACAGGTATTGAGATCACATGTGCTGGTTTTTTTGTTTGTTTGTTTGGCTTTAACCTTTTTTTCTGCATTTACCAAATTTAATAATGTTCATTAATTATTTTTGCCTTTTTTTAAAGTAAACTCTCTGAGATACTGCATTGTGGTTTTAATTTGCAATTCCCTAATGGCTAATGATGTTGAACATCTCATGTGCTTACATGCCATCTGGAGATCCTCTTCAATGAATGTCTCTTGCCATTTTCTTTCTCTTTTTTTTTTTTTGAGTTGGAGTCTCACTCTATCGCCCTGACTGGAGGGCAGTGGCACGCTCCCGTCACCGCAGCCTCGACTTGCTGGGCTCTGGCAATCCTTCCGCCTCAGTCTTCCAAGTAGCCGGAACTACAGGTGCACACTACCACACCCGGCTAATTTTTGATTTGTTGTAGAGATGAGGTCTCACCAAGTGGCCCGGGCGGGTCTCGAACCCGCGGGCTCAGCAATCCACTCACCTTGGCCTCCCAAAGCGCTGGCATTACAGGCTGAGCCACCGAGCCCGGGCTCTTGCCATTTTCTAATTAGACTATTTAGGATTTTTTTTACAATTAAGTTTGGAGTTCTTTATGTATTCTAGATAGTAGTCTTTTGTTGGATATGTGGTTTGGAAATATTTTCTCAAAGCCTGTACTTGGTCTTTTCATCCTTTTAACATACTCTTTAGCATAAGTTTTTAGTTTTTATGAAATTCAATTTATCCATTTTTCCTTTTATGGATCATGCATTTGGTGTTAAATCTGAGAACCCTTTGCTTAGTGCTAGATCCCAAAGATTTTCTCCTGTTTTTTCCTTAAAAGTTTTTTGGGTTTTTGGGGGTTTTTTTCGTTTTACATTTTAAGTCAGTGATCCATTTTGAGTTAATTTTTATATAAGGTGTGAAGTTTAGGTAAATTTTTTTTTTCTTTTTTCATTTCTTTTATTTTTCTTTTTTTGGGGTTTGGGGGAGCTTATGGATGGCCAACTGCTCCAGCACCATTTGTTTAGAAGGATATCTTTCCTACAATGAATTACTTTTTGCATCTTTGTCAAAAAACAGATGGAAGGCTGGGTGCAGTGGCTTATACCTGTAATCCCAGCACCTTGGGAGGCTGAGGCAGGAGGATCACTTGAGGCCACGAGTTCAAGACCAGCCTAGGAAACACAGCGAAACTCCATCTCTATAAAAAAATTTTTTTAAATTAGCTGGGCATGATGGTATGCACCTGTAGTCCTAGCTATTTGGGAGGCTGAGACAGAATGATCACTTGAGTCCAGGAATTCAAGGCTGCAATGAGCAATGATTGTGTCACTGTACTCCAGCCCTGTCTCTTTTTTTTTTTTTTTTTCTTTTTTCATTGTCAGATGGGTAATGTGTCAATGTCACAGCAAGGTTTGGGGGTGGCACATCTCACACATGTGCGAATACCCAATCATCACACTTAGGAACTACAAAAGGATCCCAGCCCCGTTTCTTTAATTTAAAAAAAGAAAAGGTCAGTTGGGCAATGGCATTTCTATTTTAGGTGATGAAAACGTTCTGGAATTAGATAGTAGTGAATGTCGTTTAGCTTTGGGAATATAACAAAAACAACTGAATTGTGTACATTTTAGGTGAATTTTATGTATGTGAGTTATATCTCAATAAAAAAATGAAGATCTCTGTGTAGGTCTCTAGTCTGTTATTCTTAGTTCTCTATTCTTTTCCATTGAGCACTGGACTGGGTCTATCCTTCCACATATAACACAATCATGATTATGTAGCTATACAATAGGTCTTAAAATCCAGTAGACTAATTCCTCCCATTTTCTCCTGTTTAGCTATTCATGTCCCTTTGTATTTCCACACAGATTTTATCATAATCTTGTCTCTATCTACAAAAAAAATCTTGCAGGGCTTTTGATAGAAATTGCATTAAATGCATACTCATATATCAATTTAGGAAGAATGAACACCTTTACTATGGTGAGTCTTCCAATCCTTGAACATAGTATATGTCTCTATTCTGATCTTGGATTTCTCTCATCAACATCTTGTAGTTTTCAGCACACAAGTCCTATATATGTTTTGTTAGATACATGCTTAAGTATTTCTTTTGACTGAGTGATTATAAATGGTACTGCATGTATTTCCATGTATTCATTGCTAGTATATAGAAATAAAATAAATTTGTGTATGTTTACCTTGAATCTTGGGACCTTCTTCATGTATTATTTCTAGACATTTATCTGCAGACTTCTCTTTGTTTCTTACAGCCAAGGTCTTGCTCTGGCACCCAGGCTAAAGTACAGTGGCACAATCATGGCTCACTGAAGCAGCCTCATCCTTCTTTACTCAAGCCTCAGCCTCCCAAAAAGCTTGGACTATAAGGACATACCACTATGCCAAGCTAACCTTTTTGGGGGGTAGAGACAGCATCTCATTATGTCTCCTAGGCTGGTCCCAAACTCCTGACCTCAAGTGATCCTCTTGCCTCAGGCTCCCAAAGTGCTGGGATTACAGGTATGATCCACCATGCCCAGCCAATCTATAGATCCCTTTCTAAATAGATAATCATGTCATCTGTAAAGGGAGACAATTTTATTTCTTCCTTTCTTATCTATATGCCTTTTATTTTTTATTTTTTTGTTATGGGGGTACAAGTGCATGTTTGTTACATGGACATATTGTGTACTGGTGGGACTGAATCTCAGGTGCATATGCCTTTTATTTTTTTCCTGTCTTATTGTTCTGGCTAGAACTTCCAGCCACACATTCTTAACTAATTCACAATCTTAGGAGAAAAGCATTCAGTCTTTCATCATTAAAAAGAATGTTAGCTATAGGTCTTTTATAGATGATCTTTGAAAGTTCAGGCAGCTATGCTCCAAAAGGTTGAAACCCTCTAATACCATGTATAAAAAGAGCCTGCCACTCATAAATGGGAAAGCAACTATTTCTCCCTTTCCCTCTCTCATATAAACCTAAAGACCATCCTACTGACCTAGTAAAGAAACAGGCAATTCATTCTATGGTAAGCCATCTACACGTCGCTTTTTAACAATTGTAATTAAATTAAGCCATGATACTTTCTATTAAACATTCAGCCATGATACTTTAAATTCAGCCATGATACTTTCTATTAGACATTCCTAATAGCTTGGTCATAAAGACAATAACTTTCTCTTTTAAACTAGTAACTGGACAATTTAGACAAATAGTGTATCAAATACAGTAATGGCAGACACCATGGCACACATTGTTTATTCTCTTATTGTGCCTTGAACATAGCAAGCAATAAATAAACCTATTGATTTTAAGTCAGTGTTTTTTTTTAACAGATGTAAGGCTAAAAAGTTTTAACTCCGTCAATATGAATTAAACTAGAATACATCAATATTTAAAGCATGATGGATATTTACAACCTATACAGAAACATAGGTTGCCCTAATTCTTAAATATCTCATCCAAATAATAAAAATGGGCTTCTTTAAAAAAAAAAAAGAGGCTTCTTTTTTGCATAGGAAAAGGCTAGGTGAAAAGGGAAAAATATCTTAAGACTTAAGATGGAACAACAACAATAATAATAATAACAACTTGTCTTCTCTTTGTAGGTTTCTTCTGGTAATCTACCAAAATCTTACTAATATTCTGTTCGAAGCATTTAAAACATTCTCTCTCCCATGGCTACCATGAAGTAAGGCGGAGAAGACTTAAAATGAGCAAACTCATCTCCATACTGTGTGTGCATATGTGTATATACAGCATGAGGAGTGAGAGAGAGAGAGTGTGTGAGAGTGTGTGTGTGTGTGCGTGCACGCGCGCACGTGTGTATCCATCCATTCCATGTTTTGCACAGGTATGCCATAAAATAAAGAAAATCCATGCATACAAAGTCAGGTCTGTCAGGTCTTCCTTGTAAAAGTCCTTATAGTCCTTGTTTATTCTGGAGGTCAGATTAAGCCACAGATTAAAGCACTTTTCAAAGATTTTATTTTCAAGCTACTTACTTAGCAATGTTTCCTCAGACAAAAGTACACACCTCATATATGTCAATATAACCAAAAGCAACAAATACCTGTCACCTCAAGCAGAATGCAAGTGACAATTTCCCACCCTGACCCCAATATTTTAGTAAGTAATTGCTTACTTATAGCTTGATTTCTTTTAGGCCTAGAACCTGTTGACCCACACTAATTTGCTAAATAAACAGTAGGCCTAATGCTCAAGTACTAGCTGTTAGTCATCACACACACACAAAAACTGTTTCTGTTTCCCAAGTCCCATTTTACTTCTAACTGGAACACAACCAAAACCCAGAAAGTAAATTGAAAAGGGGGATGAGGGAAAGGGCGGGACCCACAGCTCAGAGCAGCCAAAATAAATCACTGAAACTCAAGCATTATGCTGAATAGAAGGGCCTCTTGAGTCCTTACTAAAGTCTTAGTTTATATATAAATCATTACGAAGTTTAGTTTCCAGTCCACAGCATATCAGAAGGGGAAAAAGTAGGAAGGGGAGTATGCCAACCAATCACCAGAAGTCTCATTCAGGTAACCAGGGTTCAACCAATGAAGTCAACTCCCTTGATGAGATGAGTTTGAGGCAACGACCCTAAAAATCCACCAGTCTTCGAACTCCACGTATCCCCCAAACTTTCTACTATGAGATCTGCAGTCTGCTCAGCTTGAGGAGACTGTGCTTGATCAGCTTTGCTCTTCCTCACCATGTCAACAACAAACTCAGCCTTGTGTTTTGTTTGTTTCAGATACTGAGTGACGAAGATCTATCCCCCTTTAACAGTTCAATAGATGTTGTTTTCAGCCACTAAGTTTCGGTAGTAAGTTGTTTGGCAGCAAAAGTTAACTGATACACTAGCAAATAACAGATTCATCACAAGTCGTTCTGTTTTTCATCTTCTTAAGAGTAGAAATGTGGCTCATTTGACATGGACATTGGAAAGCATGCATTATCAATCATTAAGAGAAAGGATGGCTTTTAAAGGAGTTAAAAAAAGCCGGGCTTGGTGGCTCAGCCTGTAATCCCACGCTTTGGGAGGCTAAGGTGAGTGGATTGCCTGAGCCCGCGGGTTCGAGACCCGCCTGGGCAACTTGACGAGACCTCATCTCTACAATAAATCAAAAAATTAGCCAGGCGTGGTAGCACACGCCTGTAGTTCCAGCTACTTGGAAGGCTGAGGCGGAAGGATCGCCGGAGTCCAGCAGGTCGAGGCTGCGGTGGCCGGAAGCGGCTACTGCACTCCAGTCTGGGTGATAAAGTGAGATTCCAACTCAAAATAAATAAATAAATACAAAGATAGATAGATAGATAAAAGTTGTTAAAAGTTATTGTTGACATGAATTCAGATTAAATTGTGATTCAAGACACTTTATTTTGCCCCTCTTTTTAAAGTCCCTAATTATAAATGTGTTAAGTGTTTATGGGGAAATCTGTTAAAACGCATTCAGGGGACCTTTCTTCTTTTTTACTTTTTTTTAAAAGTTTAATATTTAGGGGTTACAAATGCATATTTCTTATATGAATGTATCGTGTAGTGGTAAATTCTGGGCTTTTAGTATATCCACTACACAGACTACCTTACCACAGATATTAATAAAGGAAGCATTAATATACAAAACATAGATATTTCAAAGCCTATAGAGCAGGGTTTCCCAATCTCCAGGCCATGGACTGGTACTGTCCGTGGCCTGTTAGGAATCAGGCTGCACAGCAGGAGGTGAGCAGCAGCAAGCAAGCGAAGCTTCATCTGTATTTACAGCCACTCTCCATCACTTGCATTATTACCTGAGCTCTGCCTTCTGTCAGATCAGCAGTGGCATTAAATTCTCTTAGGAGGGCAAACCCTATTGTGAACTCCGCATGCGAGGGAATCTAATGCCTGATGATCTGAGGTGGAGCTGAGGCAGTGATGCTAGTGCTGGGGATTGGTTACAAATATAGATTAATATTAGCAGTAAGGTTTGACTGCACAGAGACCATAATAAATCAATTGCTTGCAGACTCATATCAAAACCCTCTCAGTGAGAGGCAAGTGAGTTGATGTACTTCAATTGTACAGCTGCATGTGATGGCAGGTTTTAAGTCAGAATCTGACACTTATGTTAGTCCATGCATGGCCCACCCATTATTTTATTTACCACCTCCATCAATGCCTCTTTTCCACAATGCACACTTGTCTCAGTCACTGTTTTGGTAAGCCCAAAGGCTAATCCTAGCCAAGATGAGTGAAAACAAACGTCACTGAAGAGTTTCTCTGAAAAGGGGGAAGACCCAATGACAAGACAGCAGAAGACTCTAAGACTGCCAACAAAAAGAGAACTGCATTTAAAAGAAAATACCAGCCGGGCTCGGTGGCTCAGCCTGTAATCCCGCGCCTTGGGAGGCTGAGGTGAGTGAATTGCCTGAGCCCGCAGGTTCGAGACCCACCTGGGCAACTTGGCGAGACCTCATCTCTACAATAAATCAAAAAATTAGCCGGGCGTGGTAGTGCACGCCTGTAGATCCAGCTACTTGGAAGGCTGAGGCGGAAGGATCGCCGGAGCCCAGCAGGTCGAGGCTGCGGTGGC
>CAUYQG010010233.1:0-29546 GCA_963574415.1 Tarsius wallacei
CTAGGCCATTATGATCATTAGACTTGAAGATTTTGCAATTTTTTTTTTTTGAGTTGGAGTCTCACTCTGTTGCCCAGACTGGAGTGCAGTGGCCACTCCCGGCTCCCGCAGCCTCGACCTGCTGGGCTCCAGCGATCCTTCTGCCTCAGCCTTCTGAGTAGCCGGAATTACAGGCATGTGCTACTGCGCCCGGCTGATTTTTTTTTTTTTTTTTTTTTTTTTTTTTATTTATTGCAGAGATGAGGTCTCGCCAAGTTGCCCAGGCAAGTCTCGAACCCGCGGGCTCAGGCAATCCACTCACCTCAGCCTCCCAAGGCGCAGGATTACCGGCTGAGCCACCAAGCCCAGCTGGAAATACTGTTTTTAAAGTGTATATACATGCATGTGTGGCTGCCACAGTGAAATACCTTGGTGGTTAAAATAAATCACCAACGATTTGTCCTTTGAAACGAGGGACAAACATATGGGCTTCGCAGCAACTTGGATGGATTTAGAGTCTATCATCTTCGGTGATCTATCACAGAAACAAAGAGCAGAGTACCATATGTTCTCACTCATATGTAGACCTTGAGCAATTATCTTAATACTATAAGAAAGGAATTGGCAGTAGTGGGAAACTGCCAGGGGAGTGGTGGGTTGGGATTGACAGTAGAAGGAAACTGCCAGGAGAGGGGGCATACCTCATCAAGAAGGGTGCCTACATAATGAACATTTGTATACCTAATCCTGAAATGTATCTCACAAAAAGGAATTAAATTTTAAAAAAAAACATATCTCATACAATAAATATACACAGACTTAAACAAATATTGATTATATAATATATTCCATTATCAAAAATAATTTTTGATTGCATCATATTTTTTTGTGCACAAGTATTTAACACATTTTGATTAGTACACCAGCAACACAACAAAAAATTCCTAAGCGCATTAACTTCATGAGAACTCTTTTCAGATTAGTATGCAATGCATAATTTTATACCCTTTGTGGAAGAGATTGTCTTTTCTATCCAAAAATAGAGTTTTGTTTGAGAATAAAATAGTATATTCAGAGAATGCAGTGTCTATTAAAACAGAGAAAGGAAAAGATAGTACCACCATATTGTGAGAATCAGATTTTTAAGAGATTAAGAGGTGACTTCCTGTGGGATGTAAAGGTCATTAAAGTCTCCACCAGATCGCATGAATATATTTTATGCACACAAACATGCACATGCACACACACACACAATAATTTCAATGGTTTTTTGTTTTGCTCTTAACGTGAAGTGTTAGCACTTTCTATACAGAAGTAAAAAATGCTCTGATTTATTGATTTAAGACTAAAAGGTTATGAGGTAGATACAAAGAGTGAACTGGAAAAGACATTGATAGTTTTATCAAGAAATCTGTATAACAACATTCTTGTCTTTCTAGGGAAGGGATGTGAAATCGTGGCATTTTGAAGAAAATGCTTGGCAAAAGATTTATAAATGATTTATTTGGAAAAAATCAATTGGATTAATTTGCTACCTCTTGGAGATCTTGTCCACAGTATTACAACTAAAAATTACTTTTTAACTGTACGTTTAGAAATTAGAAAATCTTAGTGAAGTATTTATGAAAAGTAAATTTACATGAGACTAATAAAAATTAAATTCAAAATATGAGGATAAATGTGTGTGCAGGTATCTTTTTTTGAAGAATGATTTGAGTTCTTCTGGGTTTATTACCAGTAGGTGGATTGCTACGTCATATGGAAGGTCAATTTCTAGTTCTTTTAGAAATTGTCACACTGTTTTCCATAGAGGATGAAGTAGTTTGCATTCCATCAGCAGTGTAGAAGCATTCCCTTTTCTCCACATCCTCACCAGCATCTGTTGTTTTTTGTTTTATTAAGGATAACCATTCTTAATGGGGGTAAGGGGTATCTCAATGTGACTTTGATTTGCATTTCTCTGATGATTGGTGAGGCTGAGCACTTTTTCATGTGTCTGTTGGATGCCCATATGTCTTCTTTTGAGAAGTGTCTATTCATGTTTTTTGACCACATTTTAATAGTTTTGTTTTGGTTTTGTTTTTTTTCCTTTTGCCACATTTGAATTCCTTGTAGATCCTGGATGTTAGGTCTTTGTCATATGTAGAGTTGGCAAATATTTTTTTCCCATTCTGTGGGCTGTCTCCTCACTCTCTTGATGGTTTCTTTTGCTTTGCAGAAGCTTTTCAGTTTAATGAGGCCCTACTTGTCTATCTTATCTCTAATGGCATGAACAACTGGGTTTTTTTTTTTTTTTTAATCAGGAATTGGTTGCCTACTCTGATTTCTGTAAGGCTGATTCCTGAGGTTTCTAAGACTCTTATAGTTTGAGGTTTTGCGTTTAGGTCTTTGATACATTTTGAGTTGATTTTTGTGTATGGTGCTAGGTGGGAATCCTGTACATTATTCTGCATGTGGTCAGCCAGTTTTTCCAGCATCATTTACTGAATAAGTTCTACTCCCCCCAGTGGCTTTTGGTGGAGGCTTTGTCGAAAATGAATTGTCTGAGAAAATGAGGTTTTGCTTCCAGAATCTCTATCCTGTACTATTGGTCTATATGCCTGTTCTTATACCAATACCAGGCTGTATTGATTATTGTAGCCTTATAATAAAGTTTAAAGTCTGGGAGTATGATAACTCCTGCGTTGTTTCTTTTGCTGAGGATTAGTTTGAGTATTCATGGTCTTTATGAATTTCTGTATTGTCGTTTTCAGATCTGAGAACAATGATGATGGTAAGTTAATGGATATTGCGTTGAATCTGTAGATTGTCTTTGGTAGGATGGACATCTTAACAATACTGATTCTACCTATCCATGGGTATGAAATATTTTTCCGTTTGTTTGTCTTCTTGGATTTCTTTCAGCAATGTTTTTTAGTTTTCATTGTAAAGGTCTTTCACTTCTCTGGTTAAGAAGTTGCTGAGATTTTGTGTGTGTGTGTGTGTGTGTGTGTGTGTGTGTGTGTGTGTCTATTATGAATGGGATTGTGCTTTTTATTTGGTTTTCTGCCTGTTTGTTGTTGTTGTACAAGAATGCGCCTGTCCTTTGCACATTTATTTTGTATTCTGAGACTGCCAAAGTCCTTTATCAGTGCAAGGAGGTTTTTCACAGATTCTCTTGAATTTTCAAGGTATAGGATCATCTTGTCAGCAAAGAGGCATAACTTGACTTCCTGTCTTCATATTTGGATACTCCTTGATTTTCTTCTCTTGTCTAATTTCTCTTGCCTAATCTCTTGTCTAATTTATCTAGCTAGGACTTCCAACACTATGTCGAACAGGAGGCAAGAGAGTAAGACTTGTCTTGCTCTTGTTTGCAGAAAATGCTTCCAGTTTCTGTCCATTTAGCATATGCTGGCTGTGGGTTTATCATAGATGGTACTTACTATTTTGAGATATGTCCCTTCTATGCCTAGGTGTTCAAGGGTTGTCATCAAAAAGGAATGCTGAACTTTACTGAAAGCTTTTTCTGCATCTAATGATATAATTATGCGGTTCTTGTTTTTGCATCTGTTGGTGTATTTAATTACATTTATGGTTTTGCAGATGTTGAATCCGTCCTGCATTGGGGGATGAAACCTACTTGGTCACAGTGGATGATTTTTTAAGATGTGCTGTTAAATTCAATTTGTTAGAATCCTGTTGAGAATTTTTGCATCTATGTTCATTAGAGATATTGGTCTGTAGTTCTCTTTTTTTGTTGGATCTTTATCCAGTTTAGTTATCAGTGTGTTGTTAGCTTTGTAATGATTTGGGGAGAATTCTGTTGTTCTCAATTGCCTGGAATACTTTCAGTAGGATTGGTATTAGCTCCTCTTTATATGTTTTGTAGAATTCTGCTGGAAAGTCATCTAGTCCAGGGCTTTTGTAAGTTGGTAGCTTTCTTACAACAGGGTCAATTTCCTGGGTTGTTATTTGTCTATTCAGTGTCTCGGTGTCTTCTTGTTTCAACCTTAAGGGGTTATATGATATCAGAAAGTCCACCACTTTATTCAGATTTTTGAGTTTGTATCCATACTAGTGCGCATAGTAATCTCTGATAATCATTTGTATTTCTTTAAGGTCAGTTGTGATTTGATCTTTTTCTCTCTTTTTCTTCTTCATTCTGGGTAGAGTTCCCTCAATATTGTTAATTATTTTCAAACAACCAGCTTTTTGTTTTCTTGTTTTTTATACCCCCTATGATATTATTTTCTTCTATATCCTGTATTCGGGATTTTACTTTAGTGATCTAGATTCTTCTGTTAAAGGTTTTGGTGGCCTTGTCATTCCAGCTCCCTTGAATGTTAATGTATGATCTTTCCCTTTTATTGATGTCTGTTCATAGAGATGTAAATTCCCTCTTAGAATTGCTTTCATGGCATTCAGAGCCTTTGGTAAGATGTTTCTTTATTTTCATTTGTTTCCAGGCATATTTTAATATCTGTTTTGATTTCTGTGTTGAGAAAGGAGTCATTCGGCATCATACTCTTTAGTGTCCTTGTCTTTGTGAGTTTTGGGAAAATTTTGCTGGTGTTGATATTTATTTTTATTCCACTGCGGTCTGAGAAGGTGCATGGCAATCTTTTGATCTTATGAAATTTGCTTATGCTTGATTTATGGCTGAGGATCTGATTGATCTTGCAGTATGTTCCAAGTGATGATGTGTAGAATGTATATTCTGTGGTTTTGGGGTGAAGTGTTTTTGTAGGTATCTATTAAATTCATTTGTTCAGTCTTCAAGTTGAGGTTCCAGATCTTTTTGTAGAATTTTTTGCATCTATGATCTATCTAGTGTTTTTAATGGAGGTATTTAAGTTCCCAACAATGATAGTATTAGAGTCAAAATCTTTTTATAGTTTGCTTAGTAGTTGCTGTATAAACACTGGTGTCACTCTGTTGGGTGTTTAGGATGGATGCTTCTTGTTGATGGATTGACTCATTTATCATTATGTAGTGTCTTTCCATATCTTTTTAATTTTTGATATGTTAAAGGTTGTTTAGTCTGACATTAAGATCATAACTCCTGCCTTCTTTTGTGATCCATTTGCCTGGAAATTCATTTTCTATCCTCTATCTTTGAGTCTGTGTGCATCACTTGTGATGAGATAAGTTTCCTGGATGCAGCAAATTATTGGGTCATTTGTTTAATCCAGGTTGTCATTCTGTGTGTTTTTAGTGGTGCATTTAGTCCATTCACGTTCAGGCTGATTACTGAAGTGAGAGTGTTTACCCTTGTCATGAGGTTCTTATAACATTTTTTCTTTGTTTGTTAGTTTTTTTTCTTTTAACTTTTGGGTTGTTGTGTGTTTTTTCAAGTTTGGTTTTGCATTCTCCGTAGATTCAGTGTTCTGTTCTCTTGGGAAGTCTGTGTTCATTATTATTTTTTTCTTTCTTTCTCTCTCTATGCTCACTACCTTTTCAAACATCTTCTGATTAGCTGGTCTGGAAGTTGCATAATATCTTAAGGACTGGATGTCTGGGAAAGATTTTAATTTTCCATTGCTGATGAAGCTGAGCTTGGCTGGGAGGAAATTCTTGGTTTCAATTGTCTATCTTTGAGGTCTCTGAAAACTGGGATCCAGTCTCTTCTAGCTTGTAGTGTTTCTAGTCTGTTGCTGTTCTTATTGGTCTTCCCCAGTAGGTAGTGTGACTTTTCTCTCTTGCTGCTTTTAGGATATTTTCTTTTATATATGTTTTATGTAGGTGAATTACTATATGTCTGGGGGTTGCTGTTCTCATTTGATGTCTTACAGGGGTTCTCTGTGTCTCTTGTGTTTGAATGGCCACATCTCTGGTGAGATGGGGAAAGTTTTCTTGTAAAATCTCCTGGAACACTCACTCCCAGGTGATCTTTGTTTCCTCTTCTTCTGGCATAACAATCAGGTATAGGTTTGGCCTCTTGATATAATCACACATCTCTTGGAGATTTGTTCTTTCTTTCTGAGTTTTCTTTCTATGTTTTCCACAGATCAGGATAATTTCATGTTTTGGTCTTCAAGTTCTGAGATTCTTTCTTCAGCTTGATTAATTTTGCTTCCCATACCTGGCATCTTATTTATTTCCTGGATGAAGTTTTTTATGGGCAAAATATTTGTTACATATACTTTCAGTGTTGCACCTTATCTTTTTCAAGTCTTATTTGTTACATCTATTCCCTAATCTCCATTTTATTCTGTGAACATTCATTGCTGACTTCCTTTGTTTGAGCTCTGAGGTCTGATTTTTCAGGCATTTTCTCTTTGGTACCCTAGGACTTATCTGTATTCTTCTGTTGAGTTTTCCTCATTTGTGACAGATCTCTTTCCTTTCTCTTTTGTTCTATTATTCAGTGGCCTTGGGATGGGCTGGCACTTCTGATGTTTGGTCAGCCCACTATTCTTCCCTGTTCAGGATTCTGAATTTTAAAGCAGGGTTGAGAGTAGAAAGCTTTTCTGTCTCACATAGTTTTGAGAGTTGAAAAATGTGGAAGATGGGGAGGTAGGATTCAGAAACTACTTGTGTTTACTGACTAGGGTATGAATTCTCTTATACCTACTCCTCACCACCAATCTTTATAACAATGCAATGAGTACATGACATGTATGTACTGCCTGAGTCCAAGATAAAGTAAAAGCAAGAAGAAGAACAGAGAAAAATAGAATGAAATAGGATGAAAAAATAAAAATACACAAAAGTAGAAACCAAAGCAAAAAGCAAGTAAACACACACACACACTCACACACCCAACAAAAAAACAAAAGGAGAAGAAAAAAAGAGGAAATGCAAATCACACCTTAACACATACATTCACACACATATTAAACTAAAAAAATAAAATAAAATAAACTGGAAAATCAACATTCAATCATTCATGTACACATGTAAACAGAAAAAAAAATGAAAGAAGAAAGAAATTTTTTTTTTTTTTTTTGAGTTGGAGTCTCACTCTGTTGCCCAGACTGGAGTGCAGTGGCTGCTCCCGGCCACTGCAGCCTCGACCTGCTGTGCTCCGGTGATCCTTCCACCTCAGCCTTCCAAGTAGCTGGAACTACAGGCGCGCGCTACCACGCCCGGCTGATTTTTTGATTTATTGTAGAGATGAGGTCTCGTTTCCTCAGGCGGGTCTCGAACCCGCGGGCTCAGGCAATCCACTCACCTCAGCCTCCCAAAGGCGCGGGATTACAGGCTGAGCCACCGAGCCTGGCTGGGAAGATTTATTTTTAATAAAAATGACTCACCCAGGGAAAGTGATTGAGTCCACCTTTTCCATTTATTTTCTTATTTTTTCCACTCTGATCTGAGCAACTCATGATGCAACCAGACTCCACTTAAATCTGGTACTAAGATTTGGCATGAGTAGGTCAGAGATAGAGAATGCCAAATAATTCACATCAAGGCTTACAACAAGAAGACATCTCAAAAATCTTAGTCCAGATGGAACATGTAATGAATACTGGATACTCCACCCACACCCTTCTTTGAGGCCAACATGTTCATTCCCCGGTTGCTAGAATGTCAGCTGCATGAGATCACTACTGCGTCCCTCACTGGAAGCTGCCCTTGGGAATGGGGAACTGCTTTGTCCAACCATAGGGCAGCTCACAGCCAATGACTGACTGATGCAAAATACCAGCACCTTGTTTCAATTTGGAACACTTTGAAGATACAACCTGGTTCCAGAATTTCCTTTAGGATTGACCGTGCCCTCAGCGGAAGCCTCATGGTGGGTCAGCTTTTCCCTTTGGTCAATCCAACTTTCCTTACTTTCTTACAGGTATAGCTCCCAAGAGCACTCTCCAATAAGTCTTCTGCCTGTGTTTCAATGAAACCAAACTTAAGACAAAACTTTAAATTAATCTGGTTTAATTACTCATTGGATTCATAAGTCCTCTCTACTGTCTCCCTGATCAGATATGTCCAGTCCCTGCCTCACGCTTGCTGGGAAAGCTCTGCTTGTTGTAAAGCCTGTCCTTAGTTTGAACCGAACTCCACCTCCCTGTTTAGAAAGAGGCTTGTTTTCCAGGTGCACATTGTGTGTTCTGATTGGTTCTAGCTGACACTGCTTTAGACAGACAGTATAAGAGGAACATGATATACAGTCCTCATGTCGGATGACCTTTCTGGAAGAGAGAAGGTATTCTGCCAAAATGTGTGCCGCTGGAAATCAGAGAGAGGAAGGAATGCTTCCCCCTTCTTGGGGGAAGGTGTCTTCCACAAGGCTGACAATGATGTGTAGGACATATACAGGCACTTGGCAAAATGCTTTTCAGAGACGATGAGGGCATGTTTTTCAACTGAAATGTACCTCTGCTGTTTTTCCCAACTTGCTTTCATTTTCTTCTTCTGCTAACAGCTCTTTGACATCCTTTGAGGGGTCTCCTCTCTCAATCCATATGATTCAAATGGGGATGGTCACACTCACTCAGCTCCAAGAATGAGCTTGTGACTCGGGTCTGGCCAGTCAGTGATTTTTTTTCCTGTTGACCACAGTGATAGACATGTGACCTAGTTGGTCCCATGATATTCAGGAAAGGAGCTCTAATTTTGTTGGTATTGTTAGGCAACACAGCAACAATACATGAACTTCTGTGGATTAAACACAGAAGAAAGTAGAGGTTAGCTAAGGGTGGGAATTAGAAACAGAGACAGTCACAGAGACAGAGAAAGGAGAGATAGAGGGATATTTTGATTGTGTGAGCCCTGCCTAGTCTTTACAATCGCATGAATTTGGATCAAAAATTATTTTTGTGCTTAAGTCAATTTGAGTTAGATTATCTATCACTTGCAACAAAATGACACCTAACTAATGTAGTTGTGAAATCGGTACTTAAACTTTAATCTAATGTCAAAGCCCTGCTCTGACTACTTTAGTATGAGTCAAAGAGACATGTGCTAGCAAGCATGATGGGAGCAGCAGATTCTCTAAAGAAGTTAAGCCTGCAATTCAGCCAAAAGGAGTTTATAAGGCTATCTCTCCAATTCCTTCTTCCTTTAAAACTTCAGACATGCTGGTTCACTGACTACCTACTGTTTCAGGATACTATGCATTTTTCTTCAGTGATAAGCTCTCTTCATCAGATCTTCTACTGAACCTCCAACCTTTTAGATGAATTACTAGCAGAACAAGCTCCTCTTTAGTCTTATCTTCAGAGAATTTCTGATGTCTAAGTTGCTCAAATGCCTCATTCCTATAGTGAATTTGAAAATGACTCATTCAACCATGGTTCTCAATTTGCATGAGAAACTCATGAGAAAGCCCACATTTGGTTGACCCCAAATTCTGTCTGTGATGTGGGCATTAAGGGACACTGGGTGGGGGCACAGGGGAAATCTTCCCCACCTCATCCATCCCCTCCAGGATTTCAGAGACTTTGATCATTTCTTTCTCAGCCTTTATATTTTCAGAACAAAGTGGCCCATTTTGATCTATCCTTGAATGACATCTCTGTCCCCCACCTCCTTGATCATTTTTGATGTCCTCCTCCTCACTTTCCCCAGCTTCTTTATGTCTTTTAAAGGTTTGCCTAGAACTACACACAATATTTCCAGCGATCAGAGAATGAGGCTTTTATCTTTGCTCATTGATGTTAAAAATTTTGATAATGATAAAATACATCATTTTGAGGAATTTGTATTGGAATCTTAGCCCAAAGTTATTTCTTCCTTCCTTTACTTGCTCACTGATTTACTCACTTCATAAGCAATTAAGAAGAACCTACTGTGCCAGTACAAAGAACCTAAAAGGCTTGTGCAAGGCCTTTTGGGATACCAAAGAGGATGAGAAAAGCTGATGCAGTAAAGCTGATAATGCTAGGCCAACTTATAAGACACCTACAACAATCACGTCTTCCTCTAGAATCTTACATGAAGCACAGCTCTCATCTGATTCTCACACCAATTGCACTTTTATGATGAGGGGCTGAGAGAGTCACGAAAGTAGGAATACTCAGGAGTCACATGTAAATCAGCTGTCTCCAAGTTCGTGAGTCTTTTTCCTGGACAAGACTTCCTCACCCACGAAAGGTCTTAATTTTGAAGTTCTGAGACACAACAGTAAAGATCCAGAGTCTTAAGTGAGATACATGTGAGAATGAAAAACCTTCATAATATGAGTACCCATGGAGGATAAACCTTTGAATTAAAACTTTCTCAAGAAAGAGTCTTTTTTGGAATCTTTCTAAGGGATCTTAAGTAGGCTGACCTCACTTTCCATAGCACCCCATTCTAGGAGACTCATATTTTCATTGCTTTGCCTACCACTAGTCATTCCCTCTTCATTCAAATGCAATAGCTCAATTTGGGTAAAAAAAATTTATCCTTCCCCACTCTTAGTTCAACTTTTAATGACCCTAGGCTCTGGCTTTCTTAGTGGATATATGATCTTGTCTTGACCACTCAACCCATCATTAATTCCATGTTTTTGGAATTATTCCAAACTAGAGATATCACACAATTTAGGGGCCAATGTGAGACAATAAGAGTTAGATCTGTGATTCCTAAAAAAATTGAAAAAGGAAATTTCTCTTTCTTTCAGGTTCTCAACTGGTAGGAGTTTACTATGAGGCTGTTGATCATGGTGGCCATCTTGCCACCATGTGGAACGAGACAGCCTGAGAATAGTCACACACAGGAAAGCAGAGTGGAGAGCTGGAGTCAGATAGCCAATGAAATATACTTAGTTCTCCTTTACAGCTCTTGCCTTTCAATTGCATGAACCAATGAAAGCACTCTCATTCATAAGACAATCTGAGCTGTGTTTCTATAATTTGCAGCTGAAAAGAGACTTGACCAATTTTTCCATCTACATACAAATGATCTCCCGGAAGCATGAGCTTCTACCTTTCCCTCTATACCCCCTAATCTTGTCTTCCCTTAACCATGACTCATGCAGATGTCTTTTTAGATTCACTGGACTCAGAGCTCCATGAGGACTAGTGTCTTGTCTGCTTTATTCTTCACTTAATACCAACAGGGTGTAGTGATAGGGTAAACTGTAAGAACAGTAGTAGTGATGCCATGTTGATTCAGGGCCTGCTGAAATGGCTGCAAACATTTATTTCAGGGTTTCAATAAACTAATAAGATATTGCAAGTAATCTGTTACTAAAAAATACTCATACTCAAAGTAATAAAAATACTAAAGTTTGTGGATTTTTGTATAGCCTACAACAGGCTCAAGGTTACCGCTATAGCTAGTTTTCTAAAACAAAGGTCAAAGGGCCCATACCTAATTGAAAAACAGGATGTGGTGAGACGACAAAGTCAGATGAGACTAAGACCAGGATACTGTTGAAAGTAAACTTTTAGCATGCTAAAAGACACTCCAACCAGTGCCTTGGCAGTTCACAATTACCATGGTAACTCCTAAGTTACCCTATATGATTTAAAAAGGGGAGGAATCCTTGATTCTGGGAACTCCCACCCCTCTCCCAGAAGATCCATGAATAATCCACCCTTTGCTTAGCATATAATCAAGAAAAAGTCATAAATACAACTAGTGAGCAGTCCACGTGGGCTGCCTACAGAATAGCCGTCTTTCTATTTTTCTATTTCTATAATAAATTTACCTTTCATTTCTAACTTAGGGCTCACACTTGAATTCTTTCCTGGATGAAGCCAAGAACCCACTTGGCCTTTCAGGATGAGCTTCAATTCTGAAGTTCACCTGTGTCAGATAGAGAGAGACAAAGCAATAGTGATTCCCCCTATCTAGTGCAGATACGAAAGGACTGAGATGAAGTAGATATACCCAAAGAGCAGTCATTTAAACATTGCCCAGTTCTGTCAAATTCTCACATCGTTACCTTGCTTGTGCTCTAATCAAGGACAGAACCATTTCTTAGTGATAGCTATTGATAATTGTTTTACAACCCCTCCCCCGGCTTGTTTTATACTGATTAGCTTTTTCTATTTCAAGTATTTGTCTAAATAAGTTAACCTAGCCAGCTCTTCATGACCTTCATGACACAGACAGACCCCATAACCATGGCAACTGTCATGTGACTGACCTACTCATCTGCCTGCTGTCCATCACTTGATGTCAATACCTGTGTTTACCTGTCTCCTTTGTGACGATGTGAAAAAGACTACCACCCAATCACCTTAACAACCTGTCTGCATCAAAGGGAAGGTTTAAAAGTATTCAACCTCAAGTAGTCATTTTACCATTGCTTTGCTAAGCTCTGGTCTGGTCATGCAGCTCTTTGAGCTATGGCTGCCATGTTTTCCTAAGCTTGGGCCCTCTCCCCTACCTTGGAGAGGTGAATCTCTTTTTCTCTCTCTATTTACTTTCTACATAAACTATATTTTCCAATCTAACTTCTATGCAATTCTTTGAATCTTTCATGTGGCATTGGATCGCAGACTCCCTGGTCTGATCTAACATTTTTGGAGGCCCCGCTGAGATTTTGACCTAACAAGATGATGATACAGAGAGAAGGCTTTCCTTCCCTCAGAGTTTTAGATGTTGACTGTCAACTGCCATGATTTCTGCCTACCCTTCCTTAGCTGCCTCCCAGTCACTGTGGGATTACAGTTTTGGGAGTGGGGATTGCCTGGGGGCTGGAATGAAAAAGAAAGAAACACATGTGCATGCGCACACACACAAACACATCAGATTTACCCCAGTTTCCCTGTTCTGTAGGTGCCCTCATACTCACTCTTTGAACCAGAAATTAATGGCTTCTCTTGAAGCTTTTTCTGTTCAAACCTTGTATGAGGTTACAAAATTTGGGCAATTATTGAGTTCAGGCCTGGAGAATTAGAAGGAACAAAAATCTCAGAAAGCTTTCCATTAGGAAGCTTATGGTTCAAGTTCTTTTTTTTCTCCAACATGCCTGCTACTGTTGATTTTCAGAGTACTCAGATACTTGTTCGATGCTTCTATCCACGTTTTCAGTTGCATTTGCTGGACTACTACAGGGTGAACTGTGCTTTGTTCTTCTTACCCAAAACTGGAATCTCTCTGACTCTGATTCCTATCTGTTCTAATTAGCATCTGGAAATAAATGACTTTGCATAGCTTTTGCTGTAGCCCCCTACACTTTCTAAACTAATGTGATGCATACCAAGATATGAACTTTACATACATTAGTTTGCTTTCATTTCACAGGGCAAGACACAAGTCTCAAAAAGATTAAATAACATTCAATTTCAAACAGATGAGCAAGGATTCTACCTCAGGCCTATAGATACTTATGCTCATCCTAGGGGCGTAATCCTTATGATAATGTTCAACTTTGGTATTATTATTGGTTTCCTATAATAAAGAAAGAAAAGTTTGCATAGAGATAACATGACAAATCAGGACACAAATCCACAGAATTGAAAGCTAAGCTCCATGCTAATTATTCCACAGGAAATCTATATGGCTAGATATATAAAATGGGATCAACAAATATTTATTATAAAATAGGGATATTCTAAAGGAAAAAAATGTATCCCAACCCAAAGAAATTATTTTATTACAATGGGGAACCTGGGCTCGTGTTTTAGGTCGCCACAGCACCGCTTATTAGCTCATACAGCATGTTCTTCCCTGTCTTTACACATGCACCTTCCTCTTCTTATTTTACCGATTACAGCATACCAGTTTGATTTCCTAAGTGTTTTCAGCTAGGGCAACCAAATTTCAATCTGGGTGTTGTCCTGGATTCTCCACATTTTCCATGCAAAATCAAAGTACCATGGAGATTTCCTTTCTGTACAGCAATCCCCCACATCCCCAAGCACAGAGAGAGAGCATTGCTCTTAAGATGGAGCCATGTGGTTGCTCTTATCAGAATGGAGGAGATAATCACATCTAGAATCTACACAAGACTCCCTTCAATAAGGCTGGTTTTCTCCCTAGATAGGAACCCATTCACCATGGCCTTTGAGTCCTTCAGGCAGAATAAAAATGTTACTATAATGATAGTCTATAAAATGAGAGTAAATATAGTGGCCTTGCATCAGAGAGCTTTCTATAACAGAGAAGATTAAAATAAAGACAGAAAGTGCATTGTGACCCCCATCCTGCTGCATTTCCATAACAACGCAGCTTTGTGGCTCCAGTGGGGCAAAGAATCAGGCAGGCGATTTACAGATGTTTTATTTATATGCAGATTTTTTCAGTGGAAGGGGGAAGGGCTTCTTTGAGGCATATTTTCCTAGGTCATTGATGGAAGATAAATTCAACAAACTGATCAGCTTTTGGAAATCTTTTTAACAGTTGATTTTCAGACTCTTTTGCTGGTGATTTAAAAAATATAGAAAGACTTATACCAACAAAACCAAACATAATTCGCTGAAATTGAACTCTGGAAGACTTCCTTGGTATCTCAGAAATGTTTTGCCCTCTGAGTTTTTTCTCTTATCTTTTTCCTTTGGAGGTTTTAATTTAATGAACACAGAGGATGTTCAGATGTGTATAGCCAATTTAGTGACTGCCATAAAGAGAGTCCTTCCCCATCCATACACACAAATACCACCATTGCTACCAACTGCGGGAGAAAAAGTATAGAATTTTGTGAAATATATTTGGAAATAGTCAACTCCAAAGGCTGGAGTGAGCTGAATGTTCATCCTGTGGATAAGCTGTATGGTCAGAAAGATTTTTCCCAAGAGCTTGAGATTGTGGATTCCAGGGTGCTCTAGTATAGAAAATGGAATCAACACTCAACATCTGTGAGTCAACACCACCCTTCCCTAAGATAGCACAATGGCCACCTGAAGGTTTAGAAGTTTATTTCCTAGTTGCTGTTTACCTTGCACATGGCTGAGGATTCTATAAAATTACAAAGCACATTTTTTAAAAGAGGAAAAAAAAAATGGTTCAGCAATAATTGCAAAAACCAGAACTTCACCCCACTGAGTTTTATAGATTCGAGTTGCAGGTGGTGAGCTCACAGATGGCAGCAAGTAGAGTTACCAACTGAGGGGAAGAGCCTGCCTGGTGCCAGAGAACCACATGGTCATATTAAAAGAAACAAAAACAAAGATTCACACAAAGCCAGGTGTCCCAGGTTCTAGGAACTAAAGAGAAATCAGGACTAGGTTCAACTGCTGACTTCTTTGCAGAGCAAGGCCTCAGAGAGGAAGCAGAATTTCAGTGGATCCCAACAGTGTGAGGGACTTCTTCAGTTGTTTGTAAGCCTAACTTTTGTTCTGTAATTTACCTCCAGCACCAATTTGCATAACATGAACTTTCTCTAGAGATTTGGGGCAAGTCATGTAGACAAACATAAAACAAAACATTTTGAAAAAAGAAAAGCAAAAGCAAAGGAAATGCAGAGTGTTGCTCTTCTTTTACTTCTAGGTCTTTTTTTTTTTTTTTTTTTTTTGGTTAATGACATCATTGCTGAGTTACTTGGTATGTGATTAGACCAATTGTTATTAAAAATAATAATTTTGTAATTTTTTGTAAATTGTAAAATTAATCAACATTCTCATTTTTTTCAAACACTATTTTCTTCTGAGAATTAATTTTTATTAAATGGTTGTTTGGCATTGTATCTCCGAATATGAAGATAAATGAAATATGATTTTTGTCCTTAAAGAATTTGGCATGTAGTAAAATGGAAGCAAATTGAAAAAGAATAAACAGGATGAATAGTAGAATGTAAGAAACACCATAAGATGTTTCAATAAGTGACAGTTTTTAAAACCAACTTAACTTTTAAGTACAATGTCTGGTAAGGAGTTGATCCCCTCTTGCCCATGAATGAATTAGTAAGTGAATAAAGCAATGAGTCATTTAACTGAGAGTCTATGTGAATTAACAGGAAGTAGAAACTATGTTTCTGAGAAGATGTCAAGGAGAGTGACATGGAGAAGCTGCCACTTGAGCCTTGATTGTTGAGATGTGAGTATTTGGAGTTGAAAGGAAGGGCTTTCCAGGACAAGGGAACAACATGAGCACACACAGCAGTGGATAATGAAGGATGTGCTTGGCAATGTGTAAGCCTCCAGTTCTGCTGAGCAGCTATCACAATATACACTGAAATGCATTGAAACAAAAATAAAACTAAATAAGCCAGACACTTGCTGCCCTGGCAGAATGAGCAAAATTGGGACATAGCCCCACTGGAATGTGGTTTGCCATTTGAGGCAGGCCAAGTCCTGAAAGCATCAAAGTCAGCCAAAATTACATTAAAAGATGGACAAATGATCTACGTTCTCTGGACCTCAGTTTCTTCATCCATAAAATGACATTACTAGTACCTACATTGCAAGGTTGTTTTGAGGATTATATGATGTCTGATCTAAACGAAATTGGTATATAATAGACATTTGATACATGTTCATTATTTTTGTTAATTATAATAACAATAATAATAGCAGACACTCTTTCAAACATCATGATGTAGATACCATTCGTTTAAATTCTACTGAGCTTATGTAATTATAGCTAATAAGACAACTTCCTTGTTACATTCACTCTCTGTTTTGTGATTTTCTTCGTATGTTGCTCTGCTCAGCTGCATCTGGTTAGAAATGTAAAACCCTGCCATCACCAGAGATTTAGTGCTTTTCATGCAGTAAACATAAAGCCAACTGTTTTCTAAGGAAGCAAGCTAAAGAAGAAAATAGGAAGGCAAAACAGCATGTAGGTGAAGAGGCCACATATTTTGGGGCCAAATCTAAAACCAAATCCCTATTTAGCTGCTATCACTGTAAGCTTGGGAAGTTACCTAAATTCTCTAAATCTTAACTTCTTCATCATAAAAGGAGTGTGATAACAATGATAACAACAACAACAACAGCAATAAGAAACAACAGCAAACAATAAAACAGAATAAGAGTCATATCTACTTCATTGAGTCATTGTTTAAAGCACAGTGTCTAGCACATAGACACTGCATTATTATTATTTATTACTATCTTATTTCCCTTTATGTTTTCTCTTTAATAGTTTCAATAGCAGGTGACCAGGACTTGTGGGAAGGATACATTTTCATGTGGGATGATGGAAGAGAGAATGTTTACTTTGCAATTGGAAAACTTAAACCTGATCCTGACTCTGTGACCATCTAATTGTATGACCTTGATTAAGAAAATACTCCCAACTTAACTTCAGTTTCTTCATTTGTTAAAATAATTTAGACTAGGTAAGTTCCAATTTCAAGTCTGTCATTTAGGATTCCTTGAACCTACTACATAAAATTTCCCATAAAACCAAGTCTGTGTATGTACTACAGGAGAAATGTGAAAGATCAACCCACACCAATAAGCCATTTAACAAATTTTGTTCATTCAAAGAATCACAAAGCCTTATAAATAGAAAACAAGCCAAACCTCTGCTTAATGCAAGTTGTTATAGAGGAACTCATACTTCTCCCTTTAATTTAGGTCTGTATTGCAGATAAAGATGGTGTTGTATAGGGTAAAATTCAGTGGAAAAAATTTTAACCTATCCAGATTTTTGGCAACATGAATAGAGACTCTTTAGATTATTTACTGAGGTTTTGACTTGTTAATAAGGCCAGTAGTTTTGGGTAGACTTAGAATAACTCTTTAAAACACTACTAGCTCTCAGGATTGAAAGACAGCCCAGAGACATTTGAAAATTCCTGCATGCTATTTATAGAGACAATCTGAAGAGCGCTTTTTAAAAATAATGGCCCCACATGGTTGGGAGTGGGCATTTTCAGGCATTCCTAGGCACAAGAGAATGCACAGCACCTGCTTTTCAGAAACCAAATGGCAGAGACATATTCTGTCTGGTCTTGTTGGTGCATTTTGGAGTGCTGCCTGGACCCTGTGGTGTGCCACATACCTGAGCCATTTTGATCCTCAAACAGAGATCTATGGAAAACTGAGGTTGGACAAAGTCAAAGAAAACCGGAGATGTGCAGTTTCTAGACAGAACACTGGACAGAGCACAAAGGCCAGGCACCATGAACAGCTCACCACTCACTACCTCTGTATTCTTTGACTTCTGAAGGCCATCCAGAGCCCAGCCCAGTGTGAGGTGACAAAGCACCTCGGGTGTACCCTAAGAGAAAGTGCCTCTTCATATTTTGTGCCCTGGGTACCTTTCTTGAATCATCCCAATTTTACCCTGTGGCTGTCTATAATCATTTGTTCATTCAGTGAACATGCTGGCAAACTAATAAAACATCCCCTTTTCTCAAGGGAATTTGTTTTTTCAGGGAACTGCAAGTCAATATGACCAGAATGATTTGACAGAGGTGGAAGGGTTTCAAGAAATAATTTTGGAATGTGAGCAAAAAATAGAACATGATTGCACTAGTGGACCACGTTTAAGAGCATAAAGCTTTTTAAAACTCCATGACATTTAAAAGTTCCATGATATGGATACATGTTTGTGTTATTCACCACTGTAAACACATCACCTAGCAAGAAAATAGGTAGATGCTCAGTGTTTATTTATTAAAGGAACAAATAATTTTATGCTATATGTGATAGTAAACCATTGGGTTTTAGAAAGTGTGGTGGCTTGTTCCATTTTGCCTTTTATAAATATCACCCTGGAAGTGTTATGGAAGATAGATTAGAGGAGAGAGAAACTAAAGGCAGGAAGGAAGACCAGTTATAAGATGATTGCAGCAATTGAAGTGAAAGATGATGAAAGCCAATATCAAACTCAAAATAGATGTGAGCAACAGGATATGAAAAAAAGGAAAAATATAAAATTAACAGAAGTTTAAGAGGAGATGTAGATTTTGTGGGAAAGAGGATTCACTTTGGGATGGCTTTGTGTTTGAGTGGCTGTGAAATATCACAACGAAAGTAACAGGGAACATTTGTTCTGGAGGAAAGTCAGAAGTCTGGGTTGGTGAATATAGATTTGTTTCTAGAAACAGTTATGGGCTTCATGAAGTCATTTACTCTCTCTCATAAGACAACTAGCTGGGGCTTGATGTGTAGAGAGAGGTAAATGGGGAAGAATATCAAGACTAGAATAACTAGGATATCTAATTATCATGTCTTGACAGTCCTGTTTTCTCACTCAGAATAGAAATATTGGTTCAGGTCATCTTTTTTGTTCCTTCCAAACTTTATGTTCTCTGGCTATTCTAACTCAGTTCAATGTCTATATTTTCTAAATTAATGAAGTTGGCTAGGCAGAGGCCATGAGAATTTAAACAGTATATGCTCCCCTAAGGTGGTCACTCACTCCTTGTCTCCAGATAACCATTGCCACATGAAAAGCTAGACATTAGAAGGTGTTTTCAATGTAGGAGATGCCATGTTGCAACCTTTTGGACCAGTTCTTATTTCAGTTATAGAGGCCGGAGACACAGGAGCTCTTAGTCATCTTGTGATGACAATATTCCATCTTTCTGCCTCAAAGTTTTGCCAAAAGTTGTGGAATGTACTGACTTGCATGCAAGTGAAGTCTAAAAATGTGAGCAAGTTAACACCTCAAGGGGACAACCCTCAACCAATGGGGATGAGAGGTCCTGGAAAAAGACTGTACCCTCTTATTTTCCTGGTAGACAATCCTAGGAGACATTCTGTATGCTTGCCAGGGGTTCGAGTGAAATCGAACCCTCATGATTTCAGCAGAAATCTTGTTAACTCACCTTTATATTATAAAATGCAAAGCATCTCCATGGAAGCTTTCAAATCACTCTTATCTGCTATGATGGAGATGGAAGGCACAGTTTCAACTTATGTCCTATACTGAAGTCAGGACCATGTCAAGGAAGGAATGAAACCCTCAGCCATGGTCTTGGGTTATTTGGGTAACTGTCTATAAAACTTGAACCCCCACATTTTTCTAAATGCTTTTAGGCAGAAGATGCTGCCCCTTTTCTCTTGTTAGAGGAGAGCAGTCTTCCCTTTCCAAGAGACTGTTTCTGGAATGGATATTTCTTTAAATAATACTTTATTCCAAAATATCCACCTCTGCCTCTCTTCATTGCTTCTATACCAATAATTAGACCAATAATAGGCCTTAGCAAAGGTAAAGTTAGTAAATATAATCCATTTACAGAGAAGAAAAGCTTACTCACTAAGAGTTTCAGATCTAGCTAATACATACCAGCAGAAACCTGAGAAATGTGTGAGAGAGAAAACCTTGATGGATCTGGACAAGGTGAGACAGAGTACAAACCCATATAAGGGTGAATTTGTTAATGTAAGAGCACTCTCTTGTTATTTAGAATTTAGTATTCTGATAAGGACACCTGGAGTTGATCCTATCAAGCTTCTGGAATGATTACTGGAAGCCCAGGCGTGATGACAGACTACAATAAGTGAATTGGTTATGACACAGCATTGTGGAATGAGTAATAAGGCTGAGAGAAGTAAAAATGTTGGACTGGAGTATTACTGAGTACCTTCTATCAACTCTTTCCCTAGGAGGGCTCAGAGGTCGTGCTTTTTACCGGACAATTAGGAGTATACTAGTGAGGGGGCACCAGCATGACTGGGAAACTCAACGGCGTCTGACTGCTTTAGGCCAGGAGGCACAGCCTTGGAACTGGGCTCTAGAATTGAGAAGCCAGCTGGTGGAACTTCACCTCAGATGAAAGATGGTCATAATGACCATAGTTGGCAGCAAAGTTAAGATGACCACCAGAGTTCATTGATTCACAGGGATCTGCTAGGATGGCTGATAGATGATGACGTTCTTAGAGGTGAGATAAGTGGGAAGCCGAGTAGGGTATTGCTTGACTTGTGTAATAAGTAATAATGAAGAATTGATCAGCAGAAGCTGACATCAACTACAGCAATAGAACATTACAATTTCTTACTCAATATCCAGACGTGAATCAGTTATTAGATTCTGAGCTTATTGGACGAAGAGAGGCTAGTTCCCCTTGAAGAAAGACCTTGAAATGCTACCATAGTGACATTTGTTTTGTTTATTCAATAAATATTCTCTTCATCTTCCCAAAAGTACTGGTAGCTATTTATTAGTGTAAACAGAGAAAAGATTTACCCAGTATTTAACCAGAGCTATGGCAATTAACTAATAAACAAGGGTATATGTAGTCAGATATCATAGAATAAGAGGTTAGGACAAATACTAAAGAAATTCTGACCCAAGTCCATCTTATAGTGTACATGGTGGGACCATATGTCTAATTCAATCTCTGAGTATAGACGTGGAATGAATATACTAAACTGTTGCTATAACTCTCATGTCAGTTCCCGACCTAAGGAATAAGCCATTCAAATAGAAAGGCTAAGTGGTAGCCTAAAAAACATCCCATCTCCCAGCCAGGATGGTATATCAGAAGCAATATCACATACTAGGAGAAACTACAGTTATTAGCTAAGGCACTGACAAGTTCAAGGAGTGGACTGTAGCAGCAGCTTTTTGATGCTCTGTCATATCTCCATGTTCCACTTGTGATTTCAGTTGCAATCATAGTGAACAATTCTGACTCAGCAAGAACAGCTCACCTCACACTTGTGCTACATATCATTCTCTTTTTAACCATAGGCCCCTCTCCAGTATGGAAGCCCAGTCAGTCTATGAACAAACCTGGTTCAATTTGCAAAAGTGTGCAAAAGTTTGAGGAAGTTAGTGTCTCCAGGGCAGATGGCTACTGGTACATAAATGTTGTAGCCTCTTGTCTTTCAGGTCATTAATTCTGAAAAGCATTTTGCCTGTATCCAATAAATCCCAATGCAGTCAAACATCTGTTGCTTATAGCAGTAATATCCCCTTGTTAGCTTTTCCTCTTTGTCTGTTTCATTCTCCTGTTCCTTTACTACTGATTTCTGGGATCAATTTCCACATAAGCTACCTACACCAAAGTCCTAGTCTCAGTGCCTTTTTCAGAGGAAATCAAGTAGGGATGTAGGCTGTTGCTGCCAGATCTTTCCATTTTTGAGAACTTAGAAATTTAAATTTCTATGAGAAACTCCTGGTTTTTAAATGGGTTCTACTAATAAATTAAGAACAAATATTGTCTTAGCCCATCACAATACATCTACTATTCATTCTTGCTCCTATAAACCACGAGTGTGCATTTTTTTCTACCCAAAGTTCTATAATATCTAGTGTGCATTTTTTTCTACCCAAAGTTCTATAATATGAGGCCTTGATGGCATAAGTAATTAGGCTGATAAGGTGAAATAAAGGGAACCATGTTCATGATCTTTCCCTTCCTCTCAAGCAAAATGAAAAGGAAAGTTATTAACATTTTAATTTATTTGTAAAAAGTAATCTATTTATTTTCCAGCTCTTTTGAGTTCTAACTGACAAATAAAAATAGAATATAATTACTATTTACAATGGATGTTTTGATATATACATACATTGTGAAATGGTTGCCACAAACCAGCTAATTAACCTATCCATCACCTCACATATGTTTTTTAAGTGAGAATATTTAAAATCTATTTTATTAACAAACTTCAAGTATTTGATATAGTACTGTTAACCATAGTCATCATGTTGTACTTTAGATGCCCAGAATGTACTGATCTTGTAACTAAAAACTTGTTCACTTTGACCAACATTTCATCATCCTGCCCTTCTTCAGCCTCTTGTAACCACCATTCTACTTTCTACTTTTATGAGTTCAACTTTTTAAAATTCCTCATGGAAGTGAGATCATGCATTATTTGTCTTTCTGGGTCTGGCTTATTTTGCTTAGCATAATATCCTTCAATTTGTCACAATGGCAGGATTTCCTTCATTTTTATGACTGAGCAATATTCCATTGTGTCTGTATGTGTGTGTATACCCACATATATATACACACATATATGGGAGGTTCTCAAAACCAGAATTTATTTATAAAAAATTGTGTATTTATTCCTACATGTGTAAACTTCAAAGTACTCTTTGTTTGATGCAATACACTTATCAAGATACTTTTTCCACTGCTCAAAACAGTTTTTGAACTTGTCAATTTTGATGCCCTTTAGTGCTTCTGCTGTTTTTTGCTTCACATCTGCAAAACATTTTCCTTCGAGAACTTTTTTCATCTGGGGAAACAAAACAAAACAAAAGTCTCTTGGGGCAAGACCAGTGAATAGGGAGAGTAGGGCACGGGGGTCATGCCATTTTTAGTCAAAAACTGCTGAACACCTAGTGTGGTATGGGCATGTGTGCTCTTAATTACCCATCATGAAATGGGCAAACATATTGAAAGAATCTCCCTTCCCCCTCAAAAAATTAACAGAAGCCAAATGTAGCCTCTCACAGCAATGCTAGCTGGTACACTAATGCCAATGATTTCTCAGAACACTTAACTAGCAGGGGAAGCCTGCACTACAAGGGGACTTCCCTCCAAAAAACAATTCTGGGTTTTTTTCTGGTTTCCCCTCATATTTATACACACATACCATACTTCATCTATCAACAAACACTTGGGTTGTTTCCTCATCTGGGCTAAGGTGAATAATGCTGCGATAAACATGGGAGTATAGATTTCTCTCTGAGAATGAGTCATTTTCTTTGGATATATACTCAGAAGTGGGATTGCTGGATCATATGGTGGTTCTATTTTCAGTTTTTTAAAGGAAACTTCCTTTAAAAATTATATTTTCCATAATGACCATACCAATCTACATTCCCACCAATAGTGCACAGGGCTCTCTTTTTTCCACATATTATATAACACTTGTTATATAATATCTCTTTTATAATAAATATCCTAACAGGTGAGGTGATATCTTACTGTGGTTTTGATTTGCATTTTCTTGAGGATTAATGATGGTGACCACCTTTTCATGTACTTATTGACCAAATTGCATGTCTTCTTGGGAAAAAATTTGACGTCTTTTGTTTATTTTTAAACTAACAAATTGGATGATGATGATGATGATTTGCTATTGAGTTGAATGAATTTCTTACATATTTTGAATGTTAACCACTTATCAGGTACATGATTCACAAACATTTTCTCCCATTTTGTAAGTTGTTCTTTCCATTGTGTTGATTATTTCCTTTGTTGTGCAGAAGATTTTTGTTTGATATAATTCACTTATTTATTTTTGCTTTTGTTGCTGTGCTTTCAGTCCCATATCCAAAAAAAATTGTTGTATAAGAGTTTTTTCCCCTAAGAATGTTATGGCTTGGGGTCTTACATTTAGGCCTTTAATCTATTTCTAGTTAATGTTTGTGAATAATGTAAGATAGGTGTCTAATGTCATTCCTCTGCATGTGAATACAGTTTTCCCAATACTTTTTTATTGAAGAAACTCTCCTTTCCCCCTTTGTACTTTTGGTACCTTTGGCAAATATTAGTTGACTGTATTCATATATAGATTTGCTTTAGGAGTCTCAATGCTGTTTGTCTATGCATCTGTTTTATGTCATTACCATACAATTTTGATTACTTTGTAATATACCTTGTAATATATTTTGAAATCAGGAAATGGTACCTCCAGTTTTGCTCTTCTTTCTCAAGATTACTTTGGCTATTTGGGGTCTTTTGTGGTTCCATGTGAATTTTAGAAATTTTTTTCTATTTCTGTGAAAAATGCCATTGAAATTTTGATAGGCATTATGCCGAATTTATATATTACTTTGGGTGGTATAGACTAATAATATTGATTCTTCTAATCCATGGACATGAGATATATTTTTATTTATTTGTGTCTTCTTCAATTTCTCTCATCAATGTGTTTTGTAGTTTTCCTTGGACCAATGCTATTGTAAATGAGATTTTTAAAAATTTCTTTTTCAGGTAGTTTATAGTTAGTATATTTTCAACTCAAAAATAAAAAATAAAAACAAAAAATAAAAAAATAAATTTTATCTTTTGCTGTGTTAATGTGGTGCATCACACATGCATTGATTTGCTTATGTTGGACCATCCTGCATCCCAGGTATAAATCCTGCTTGACAATGTAAGTGATTATTTTCATGTGCTGCTGAATTTGGTTTGCTAGCATTTTGTTGAGAATTTTTGCATGTATGTTTATTAGGGATATTGGCCTGTAATATTCTTTTCTTGTAGTGTTCTCATCTGGTTTCAGTATCAGGACAATGCTAATCTTGTTAAATGAGTTTGAAAGTGTTCTCTCCTCTTCATTTTTGGGGAAGATTTTGAGAAAAACTGGTAGTAATTCTTCTTTAAATGTTTGGTAGTATTTACCAGTGCAGTCTTCAGGTCCTGGGTTTTTCTTTGTTGAGAGATTTTTTAAAAAAATTATTTATTACTGGTTCAATCTCTTTACTCATTATCGGTCTGTTCCTATGTTCTGTTTTGACATGATTAATTCTTGATAGGTTGCATATTTTGAGGAATTTATCCACTTCTGCTAGGCTATCCACTGGCATTCAATTATTCAAAGTAATCTCTTATGATCCTTTGTATTTCTAGGGTATGAAATGTAATATTCATTTATAATTTTATTTATTTGAGTTTGCTGTCTTTTTTTCTTGGTTAGTTCAGCTAAAGGTCTGTCAATTTTGTTTATCTTTTCAAAAACAAAATTTAGTTTCATTGTTTTTTCATTGTTTTCTAGTCTCTATTTCATTATTCCTGCTCTAATCTTTATGATTTCCTTTCTTCTCCTAACTTTGAGCTTATTTTTTTGTTTTCTATTATTATTATGTTTATATGTACCACATTTTTTTTATTATAAAGATGTGGGGTACAATTCAGGGTTAGGTATACAAACGCTGATTATGCAGGTATCCTTGTTGATGAGGTATGCCCCTTGTTCCCCTAGCAGTTTCCCTCAACTGTCAATCCCATCCCCCTGTCTTCTAACTTTTTAAAGTGTAAAGTTAGGTAAAATTAAGTTGTTTATTTGCAGTCTTTCATTTTTCCTAAATGTAGGTATTTATAGCTATAAACTGTCCTCTTAGAACTGTTTTTTTCTGCATCCCATAAGTGTTGGTATGTTGTGTTTTCTTGTTTGTTTCAAAATATTTTTAAAATTTCTCCCTTTTTTTGACCAACTGTTAGAGTGTATTGCTTAATTTTCACTTATTTGTGAATTTCTCAACTGTCCTTTTGTTATTGATTTCTAGTTTCATAGCATCATGGTTGGAAAAGATGCTTGACATAATTGCAGTCTTCTTGAATTTGTTAAGACTTGTTTCATGGTCTAACATATGAACTATCCTGAAGAATGTCCATGCGTGCTTGAGAAGAAAGTGTATTCTGCTGCTGTTGAATGGAACGTTCTGTATCAGTCTGTTAGGTCCATTTGGTCTAGTGTAATGTCAGATTTGCTGTTTCCTCATTGATTTTCTGTCTGGATGATCTATCATTGTTGAGAGTGGGGTATTAAAGTCCCCTACTATTATTGTATTGCTGCTTATTTTTTTTTCAGGTCTGTTAGTATTTGTTTTATATAGTTGGGTGCTCCAATGTTGGTGCATACATATTTACAGTTGTTATATCTTCTTGATACATTGACTTGAAAGAGAATGTTTTCAGATCAGCAAATTAGATATGAATTGGTTTCATGCATAGAAGAATGGGCCATTCAATTTTCATCTAACCTCAATAGTACACATACAACAGAATGTGAATTAATGTACAATTACATCTTCCAGCAACTGGAGCCCAAGCATTCTCTAAGCTTGAATGTAAACATTAGGTATTGGGGCTGGGCATTTTGCCCACTGAGACTTTGGGTCTTGTCCCAGAGATCAATCCCACCGAGTTAATTGTTAGAGCCTCAGACCATGGCTACTTGAGAGAGTAAAAAAACATGCAGCTAGTGCCTGAGTTTTCAATGCCCATGTCCCCTGGGAAAGAGTCCTGCTTGGTCATGTGAATCTAAGCACACAACCTTGGTTACCCAGGAAACCAAGGCCAAGTGGGGCTGGATGCTTTTTCTATGGCCCTCATGTTTAGCAGCTGAGAGGTTGCCAGAGCAGCTCAGCTGTGAGCACCTTGGAAATGAGGGACTCATGCAGATTCCTTCACAAATGTGTGTGACGAGTGTGATCAGGGCAATTTGTAGTGACAAACACCACTGAACACTGAAGCAAATTGCTGTTATTCTGAAAATTCTGTATCTGGTATACAAAATGGAGTAAACATCCATTCATTCAAAGATTCATTAAGTGCCTACTATGGGACAGACAGAGTGCTAGGATCTGATCAGTGGTAGATGAGACAGACAAGGTCCTTGATCTCATGACTTTACATTCTTTTGGGAAAGACAGATGTTAGTTAATCTAACAAATAAACAAGACAAGTTTGATGACAGTAAGGGCTATGAAGAAAATAAAATGTGGAAGAAGGGGCCTGGCCTGTGTTTGTAAGGAGTTTGTAAGACAGAGAGAGGCCACTTTATAAAGGAAAGGCAGGACTACCTCTCTGAGGTTACATTAGATCAGAATCTCAGTTGCTGCATTTGAGCCAGCTACATCTGCAGGAAGAGCCTTCCAGGAAGAGGGACTGGGCAAGACCCCGAGGTGGCAGTGAGGAACCCTAAGGTGTTAGGAGGCCTCTGCCACTTTAAACTCATCCACCTTCCACCCGAGGCCTGGAAGGACTTTGGAAGTAGAGAGGACTGGAGTGTTAGAAGATTGAAGAGATGAGATCTCTGGATTAGAGGGAAAAACTACTGGACCCTGATTCTGCATGTGCCTTTAGTTAGTTAGGTGGCCTTGAGTGTGTCACTCATTTTGGACCTCAGTTTCCTCATCCAGACCTCAATTTCTTCTTCTAGAAATGAGGGTGTTAAAATACCTCAGTGATTTTCTTTTAAGATTTCAGCTATGGAACCATTTATTTAAGGGAATTTTCATCTAATAGTTAATATATAAAACAGTGAGGCTATGGAGCAGTTAGCAAACCCCGAATGAAATGAGGCTTAAAAGATCATTCCCGCCATTAGCCTGGAATTCTAGAATTCCAAGGGTTCAGGTCTCCTTGCTGAACTCTCAGATCCAAGAGTGGCCCTGTTTGTTTCTTCAGTGCTTTCATGGCAAACTGTGACTCCCAAAGCTTGCCTAGTTGAAGGACTGACCATCTGGCCTGTATGCTAGCAGAGTAGTGTCTGACGAGCCTGAGGTCTGTTATCAAGGTGAAACAGCTCCTTCCATCTCTAAAGTACCACAGAACCCAGAAGAGAACTCAGCGGGGTTATGTTTCTTCTAAGATCAGGTCTTAGGGTCTTTGGGGCCCAGTACGAAGATGGCCAGGATCTCAGTCTCAGAGTTTGTTTCCTGGATTAAACCATGGAATGTGGGTGGTGTGGTGGGAACAGGCACTCGACCCTGAGCTGAGTGGAATGCATGCATGACTGGCAAATACTTGTTATGCCTTCTGTCCGACCCTTAGAACAGTGGAGGCAGAGCTGAGACCTCTTCAAGCTGTGGGCTTGCTGTTCTCCTGCCCCCACCACTTTCTGTTCTCTGACTTTGCCAGCATCAGCCCAAGGAGAAGGCAACCGCAGGCTGCACGTAAGCTGGACCTGTGGTGGTACTGCACCGGTAATTCTGCTTTGCGAAGCACTCAGGAGAAATCTCCTCATCACCACGCTAGGACCCACGTGCTCCTGGGGGAGTGATGAAGAGCCCATTAAATGTTTAAACGTGAAATATCGTGTAACTACATTTTGAATTAGTTTCTCTGAGCATGGGGAGGGGAGAATCTGATTATGTAAATAATGCATAAATCCCCAACGTAGAAGGTAAACTTTCATCAGCCTCAGTAACTCAGGTTGAGCTTTGGGCTTGGGATGTGGAGAGAAAGCTGATTTCTTTAACTACACAGGTTTGTTTATTTTTTAAAATTGCAATTGAAGGAGGCAGAGTGCTGTAGTGTGGGATGAGAAGAGCCCTGGACAGGCTGTGGGGGCCCTTCATGATCCTGGGTTATCGCTTGATTTTTCCAGGCCTCAATTTCCTTATCTGATTCAGATGGATTACCAGTTTTCCCACCTCCTCAGGATATGATGGGAATAGAGTGAGACAATAGATTTTGAGAAAAGCTACTCAAGGTGTGATGTCAACTTCTGTTACCAGTCTGCAGTAGGATAATTGCAGAAAGTAAGAGTAAGAATTTAGAAAGTGTTATAGCACTTTGATATTATGGTGACATCCAAGTGTGTGATCAGGGGACTCTCTTCACCCAATAGATGATAAAGCAGTTTGGGAGTTGCCAAGGTCACATAAATCATACCTAGCATGAACTGTGTACATGTGGTTCATAAATAAATAAATAGATAGATAAAGAAACAAAACCAACAAAATGATGACAACCATGTGATTATCTCATTAGATGCAGAAAAAGCTTTTGATAAAATTCAGCATCCCTTCTTGTTAAAAACCCTCAAACACCTAGACATAGAAGGAATATACCTCAAAATAGTAAGTGTCATATATGACAAACCCACAACTAACATATTGCTAAATGGACAGAAACTAGAAACATTTCCCATGAAAACTGGAACAAGACAAGGCTGCCCACTCTCACCCCTCTTGTTCAATATTGTGTTGGAAGTCCTAGCCCAGGCAATTAGACAAGAGAAGGAAATCAGGGGGATCCAAATAGGAAAAGAGAAATCAAGTTATTCCTCTTTGTTGATGATATGATCCTATACCTTGAAAATCCAAGAGAATCTGTCAAAAACCTGCTGACACTGATAAAGGACTTTGGCAAAGTCTCAGGGTACAAAATAAATGTGCAAAAGTCAGTTGCATTCCTATATAACAACAACAAGCAGGTAGAGACCCAA
>CAUYQG010010239.1:0-10708 GCA_963574415.1 Tarsius wallacei
GGGAAGTGAAGGCCAGCTGGAGGCCCCAACTTCACCTACATGAAGCCCGCTTGTGTAGCTAACGCTGACCTGTACCCCACATCTCTATAATAAAATAACGTTTAATTTTGTAAAAAGGTCAGCTTACGTGGCACCAACCTACGTGCCCACCAATGATCGACTGGAAAAAGAAATTGTGGTATGTACGCACTATGGAATACTGTGCAACCATAAAGAAAAAAATCGGGTGACCTCCTGGGGTCCCCTCCCACTGTGGGAGCTTTCCTCTCCTCTCTATAAATCCTGCTCTCCAAAAAAAAAAAACAATCACTTTTTTTGTAGCGACAAGGATGGAGCTGGAGAACATTATCCTAAGTGAACTAGCTCAGAAACAGAAAATCAAACACTGCACGTTCTCCCTTACATGCAGGAGCTAAACGGCCACAAAGATGGACAGAGTAGACACTGGGAACACCAAAAATGGGAAAGGAAGGAAGGGAGGTCAGGGTTCAGAAATTGTAACAAACATGCACTTGTTCCCTCTGAATCTAAAATAAATGTTTTAAAAAGGAACAAATCTGGATGGCATCCAGGTAGAAGAGAGATCCAGAGATCAAAACGATGTCATGCATTCTGATCGTAGAAGGCATCCCAAGTATTGCTCAGACCAAAAACCTCAGTGTCACTTCTGCAAAATGGGAATAATAGTCGAGTCGAACCTATAGTGCCATGGTCAGAATTAAAGAAGCTAATATACAGTACGTAAAGGGCCTGGCAAATGGTGGGTGAACAATGACTGGTGACTACTGTTGTCCCTATGATTACACTACCTGTGAGATTTTAAAACAGTTACTACATCACAGTGTTTCTTTCACCATACAAACACAGTCAATAAGTGTGTCCGTCCCTGGGCTCAGCCAGTGTGTCAGTTGGGGTCCAACCTAGCAGAGAGATAGAAAACACACAGTCGTTCAAATAAGGAAGGTCTGCTATAAAGCATTATGAACTGCTTGTGGTGAGTTAACTACTAAGAAGGAATAAACCGAGAAGTCCAAAATACTCTCCTACCACTCGGGATACTCAAGGAAGGAGCAAGCTTGGAGGGGATGGAGACTTCCTCAAGGCTGCGATTCGGATGGGAGAGGGTGTGGTTTTAGCCCACTAAACGGTGGTAAAAAGTTCATGGGCGGGAAGCCTCCTACTGGGTTGCCAGTGACCGGAGGATGGCAGGCAGGAAACCACTCTCTGGGGTTTCCAAGAAATCGTCTGGGGGTGTTGAACCTGCCGGACAGCCGGCTAGGGCATCTTCAGAACTCTCTAGGAAGCCGCCCTTTTGCTGGGTGCTGCTGAATGTGTCCAGAAAGAAGCCGGGCGGGCACCCACAGAACTTACAGAAAATCCACATGGCACAAGGGAAGGGGGCTGCTGTGAGTCTCGGCTCCGGAGAGGTAGCTGGGATGAGGAGAAAGCTTGCAGGTGACACTCGGCAAGAACGCCCTCCCCTGGGTGTCCACACACCAGCCAAGTGCCCCAGGGAGAGGAAAAGGCACAGTACACAAGAGCCGCCCTGCAGGGTCCCTCCGATGTCCTGTATGGCAAGGCTTAACTTCAGATCAGGCCGGCCAGACTGCAGGCTGCGGGCCGCAAAAGCTGGATTTGGTACAGGGACGCTGCATGCATACCCAGCACCACGAGGGGGTGCAGTAGACTGTAATAGCCCAAAGTAGAGGCGCTGGAACCCGGGTGCCTGGGTTGAAATCCCGACTCACTCTTTCCTCACATGCAGACAGACCTCCAGTGAACATCCTAACACACAGGCCTCTGGAAGATTATAGATGAAACTCGCTGTTTAGAAATAGGTAAATAGAAGAAAAACCAAAAAGATTTCAGTGGTCAGGGAGACTGGGGTGAAAGGAAATGGGGTAGAGATTGCGGGTTTTTCATCATAATCCCTTTGATGGTTTAACGGATTGCATTTATTCGCTCAATAATATCTATTTTTTATATTCAACATTTTTTTTAATCATGATATTGTGGGGTATGATATTGCTTCGTTCAGGCACCCTTGTTGATAAGAGGTGTCTCCCCATCCCCAGACAGATATTTCCCATCATTAATCCCATCACCCTCACCCTCCCCTTTTATCTCTGATATATAGAGAAGGAGAGTAATGAGAACCAATGAGCAGGACCTTTAAACTACATGGGCCAGTAGCTGAATGGTGAGATTCAAGTGCACAAATAGAAATCTGGTAGCAGGATGATAACAGAACCTACCCTGCAGGAGTGCTGCATGAATTCAGTGAGTTGATGGATGCGCATGTCCAGAACACAGTACCTGGCAGATAGCCATGATCCTAACAAGATAGTCATTAGAAGACAGCACCTGTTTTGGGAAAGTCTTGGCTTGTGAGAATAAAAATGGATTAAAGCAATAGCTAAGATACAAGAAAAAATATGAAATACGTAAGGGGAAACAGAAGGGGTAGTAAAGTAAACTAAAAAGAATAGCAGCCTCAGATGTCAAACAGTAGTCACAGTTCCAGTATGTCTCCATTCATTAAGCTCAAATTTATCCATTGCTTCTTCAGTGTTTCATTAAATGCTTAGCAGGTGTGATATATTGGGCTAGTTGCAGGCAACATGCAGTAGGCAAATACAATATGATTCAAACCTTCAATGTACTTAGCAGCAATAGGAAGGAAAGATAAATGAACCAATAAGCACAATGCAGAGTGCTATGATGGTAAATAAGCAATGTTTATAATGATAAACACCCTTCATCAGAGAACTTCAATTCTTAATAAGGAAAGGAAACTCTCCAATACAAGAAAGGAATATGCCAGATCTACGAACATACTTTGTTTGAAATTTATACTTTAAGAGGAATGATGTACAGAAAGAGGGGGAAATCTACTTGATAACTTGACTGCTTGACAGGACTACAGCTCATCGTGCTGCTTCTCATTAATAATGCATTTTGCTATAATAGTAGACACTTAGATGTGATTCTTTTGTAGCACTTTGAACTGAATTCTCTCTCACAGGATTCTGCTGGTGAGAATAAAAAAAGACAGCTAAAGTAAATATAGTCTGTTATATGCTGTAACACTGTTTGATAGCATCCCAGTCTCTCGGTGATTCGTACGCAAGTTACACCCCAAGCAACTAAATCTAAAATTGGAATTTATGTGCTAGTGCGGTTTTTATGTCTCAGTTTGGCAGTTTCTATTTAGAGTTGTCACAGATGAATGGTATTAATAGCTTATGGGTTTGGTGAAAAGTGTCATAAAAGCTTATTCTTTGAGAAGTAAAAGAGAAAAAATAAGATTCTGAGGTTTCATTTCCAGGAAAAAACTTGGAAGCTACTGCTAGGTACTGTGGATGGTCATTTTGCTTTTCATATCTCATTTAAGTCTCAGAATAAATGTATAAAGAAGCTATTATTAACTACTTTTTTCTAAGAGAAAAAATGGGGCTCAGATTAAAAACTTGTCCAAACTCACTCAAGGAACTAAGAGACCATGCCAAGCCTAAAACTAAAGATTTTCTGACTCCAAAGTCTATCCTTTCCCATAAATCAAATGAGATTTTGCTTTAATTGTATCAATTTTTATTCACGCCACATGCACAGATGTCAGCTTCTGACATTGAGGGAATCATGACTAATGATTGATTTTCTTGATAAATCTTAAAATAGCTATTTTTATAATTCACATTATATTATGAAGATGGTTGCAGTCACCTTTCTAAAGACATGCAAGTTAGGAAAGTATTTTTATGAAATATGCAATTAATATTGATATGTGCATTTTAAGAAAGAAAAATAAAAGCATAATTTTAAAAGAAATTACTGTCACCACCGAAGGCAAGGAAACCATTTAGATAACACTGAAATCTTTTCATTCAGATAACAGAAGACATTCAGAAATCATCAGAGCATCTCTTGCTAGGTAGACTTGTCTAGAGTAGTCGCTCACTCACTGAACTATCCCCAGTAATCTATATCTTCCCAGTCTACTACATCTCTTATTTGACCCGAACTGTGCAATATTACCATGTATCAGAACCACCACTTATGGTGCACTCTTTTTGCCAGTTATTGTGCTAAAATATGTAACATGTTGCCATTACTCATCCTCAATAACTCTAAAGAATGGGTAACCCGAACCCCATTTTCCAGAAATGTTTACTTCCCTGGATGTAATTGTTATTTCCCTAAAGTCACAAATCTGATAAATGATGAGGCCAGGCAACAATTCAAGCCCGGGTCTTTCTGGTTCCAAGGATGATTCCTGCTCTTCCAGCCATCACTGCCTCTCAGCATAGCCCCCATTTTTCCACAGGTGGTCCTAGTGTTCTCTTAATCATGTTTGGGTCTAGAACAGAAAATATTATTTCCCCTCACTCTGTCTCTCTACATCCACCTCCCTTGTATTCTTTATCAAATGAATGGCATCACTTTTCAGCCTTAATATAACTGTATGCTCATTTGTGTGCTTCTTTCACTAAACTCTCAATCACCTTTGTATGTCCAGAACCTATCAAAGAGCCTGAAAAAAATGTTTAATATGTACCTAATATAAAGCAATTCTAAGCAGAAATAAAAAAAAATTAATGTGATGCTGAAGATATCACATTATCAGACTTCAAACTTTACTACAAGGTAACAATAACTAAAACAGTATGGTACTGATACAAAAGACCAATAGAACAGAATTGAGAATACACAAATAAAACCATTGGCACACAACCACCTTATCTTAGACAAAGCTGACAAAAGCAAACTGAGGAAAGGACACCCTATTTAGCAAAGGGTATTGGGAAAATTGACTAAACATATGCAGAAGAATGAAGCTGGACCCCCTTCCTCTTACCATACACAAAAAAACTCAGGATGGATTAATGACTTAAACTTAAGCTCTCAAACTATAAAAATTATAGAAGAAAGCATAGGAGACACTCTTCTGGACATTGGCTTAGGAAACAAATTTATGACTGACATCTCAAAAACAAAAAGAGCAAAAGAAAAAATTGACAAAAGGGAACTAATCAAACTCAAGAGCTTCTGCACAGCAAAAGAAACTATCAACCAAGTTAAAAGTCAACCTATGGAATGGGAGAAAATAATTACAAACTATGAATCCAACAAAGGCCTAATACTTAGAATCTACAAAGAACTCAAACAAATTAACAGGAGAAAACTAACAACACTATTAAAAAGTGGGCAAAGGACATGAACAACAGTTCTCAAAGACATACAAGCAGCCAACAAGCATATGAAAATATGTTCAACATCACTATCATCAGAGAAATGCAAATCAAAACCACAGTGAGATACCATCTCACACCAGTCAGGATGGCTTTTATTAAAAAGCCAAAACAATATAACAGATGCTGGTAAGAATCTCCATAACATTTCCTGTCAAATATGATTCAGTTAAAATTGCTCCAGTAACATGGTATATGTCTCTTCAAAGATCTTAGTTTTGCTTACTACCCTAAACTCATCATTTTCTTGCTCTCTCATGTTCCCTCCTCTCTGTCTTTCTCTCTCTTTCTGTCACATGCACACAAACACACACACAAATTTACAAGCTCCTTAAATTCATATGCCTTTTTATCATTATGCAATTTAATGTACATAAAATGCCCCTTTTCAATTTATCCACCTCATAAATTTCAAATTATAATCCCAGTCAAAGGTTAATTATTTGTCATCCCTTTAAATCAAGATACCCACCCCCTGGGCCATGGACTGGTACAGTACAGTCCGTGGCCTGTTAAGAACTTGGCCACACAGAAGGAGTTTAGTAGCAGCTAGCAAATGAGGCTTCGTCTGTATTTAGAGTCACTCCCCATTACTACCTGAGGTCCATCTCCTGTCAGATCAGCAGCATGTTAGATTCTCATAGGAGCACGAACCCTATTATAAACTGTGCATGCAAGGGATCTAGGTTGAGCGTCCTTAAGAGAATCTAATGCCTGATGATCTGAGGTGGAGCTGAGGCAGTGATGCTAGTGCTGAGGAGTGGCTGCAAATACCGAGTTAAAAGTCAGCCTACAGAATGGGAGAAAATAATTGCAAACTATGAATCAAACAAAGGCCTAATATCCAGAATCAACAAAGATCTCAAACGAATTAACAGGAGAAAGCTAACAATACCATTAAAAAGTGGGCAAAGGGCATGAACAACACTTCTCAAAGACATAGAAGCAACCAACAAGCATTTTGAAAATACGTTCAACATCACTAATCATCAGAGAAATGCAAATCAAAACCACATGAGATACCATATCACACCAGCCAGGATGACTTTTATTAAAAATATTAATATAACAGATGCTGGTAAAGATCTCCATAACAGTTTCTGTCAAACATGATTCAGTGAAATTAGCAGTGAGAAATGATGGCACAGAGACCATAATAAATCAATTACTTGCGTATTCGTATCAAAACTCTATCAATGAGTGGCAGGTGAGTTGATATACTTCAATTGTACAGCTGCATTTGGTGGCAGGCTTTAAGTCAGAATCTGACACTTATTTTAGTCTGCATGTGGCCTGCCCACTACTTTATTTACCACTTCTGTTCAAACCTTTTTTTTTATGGTGAGTTGCATAATTATTTCATCATATATTACAATGTAATATTAGAAATAAAGTGCACAATAAATGGTATGCACTTGAATCATCCCAAAACCATTCACCCCCCTCCCCTCCCCTGTCTTCCACGAAACCAGTCCACGATGCCAAAAAGATTTGGGACCACTGCTTTAAAATAATAGTCTTCAAATATTTATTTTCCCACACAGAACTTCTAACCATTAATATATGTATACCTTTGTATTTCAAAATATGGAAACTTACAATTTGCATTAAATATTACCTAGTATTTTATCTTAGCTGCTATTACTTTTGTAATTCAGATTATCTGACCCTCATGAGGCAGATTTTGTAGGAATCACTGAGATTTTTTTCTTGCATCAGCAGCAAACACTAGTTCAAGAACACTTTTAAAAATAGCACAGAAAACAAATGGTCAAAATCTTGACTTTTGAAACATAAATGACCATGAATAGCCAAAACAATCCCTAGCAAAATAAAGTGGGAGGTATCACACTTCCAGACTTTAAACCTTACATAAGGCAACAATAATCAAAAAGCCTGGAATTGGTACTAGAATAGGCATATGGACCAATGGAACATGATAGAGATTCCGGAAGCAATACCTCAATTTCTCAACCAACTCATCTTTGACAAAGCTTCCAACAACAACTACTGGGGAGAAGAGAACCTATTCAGTAAATGGTGCTGGGAAAACTGGCTGACCACACGCAGAACATTGAAACAGGACCCTTACCTATCACCATACACAAAAATCAACTCCAAATTGTTCAAAGAGACCTAAACATAAAACCTCAAACTATAAGAATCTTAGAAAATGCAGGAGACATCCTTACAGAAATCGGAGTAGGCAACCAATTCCTGATCAAAACCCCAGATGTCTGTGCCATAAGAGATAAGATAGACAAGTGGGACCTCATTAAACTGAAAACCATCTGCAAAGCAAAAGAAACCATCAAGAGAGCAGGGAGACAGCCCACAGAATGGGAAAAAATATTTGCCAACTGTATATCTGACAAAGGTCTGACATCTAGGATCTACAAGGAACTCAAAAGTGCCGCAAGGGAAAAAACAGCCCCATTAAAAAGTGGGCATGAATAGACACTTCTCAAAAGAGACATACGGGCAGCCAACAGACACATGGAAAAGTGCTCAGCCTCACTAGTCATTAGAGAAATGCAGATCAAAACCACATTGAGATACCACCTAGCCCCAGTAAGGATGGCCATCTTTTTTTTTTTTTTTTTTTTTTGAGTTGGAGTCTCACTCTGCCGCCCAGACTGGAGTGCAGTGGCCGCTCCCGGCCACCGCAGCCTCGACCCGCTGGGCTCCGGCGATCCTTCCGCCTCAGCCTTCCGAGTAGCTGGAATTACAGGCCTGCGCTACCACGCCCGGCTAATTTTTTTGATTTATTGTAGAGATGAGGTTTCGCCTGCCCAGGCGGGTCTCGAACCCGCGGGCTCAGGCAATCCACTCACCTCAGCCTCCCAAGGCGCGGGATTACAGGCTGAGCCACTGAGGCAGGAGGACTACTTGAGGCCAGGAGTTGGAGACCAGCCTGGGCAACACAGGCTAGGATAACATATTTTTATAAAGGAAAATATATGTCTATTTTCTAAAGGAGAAATTATTTACATAATTGTATGTCCATAATGATATACCCAATATTCCCTATTTATGTATTTGACACGTTCTATTTATATTCTATGTTATACACAAAAGGCGTCCTAAACCACGTATAACTTGTACGACTGTAGAAATGAAAACGTGCCTCTGGCCCCCCAGGGTGGCAATTGGAGACCTATAGCTCAAGGTCCCCAGGTGGGACCACTGAGACTCTGGTACCTACTGGTGGCCGGAACCCAGAACGTATCTGACCTCATGTGTCATTTGGAGATGAGGCATCGCGACCATCTACCCGTAGGAACAAGTCAGGGCCCGAGTGCAACAGGGTGGCCTCAGCACCCAAATTCACAGGAGGGGAGGCCCTGGCTGCTGCCTGATTCTGCACAGACCCAGCACGTAAAACCCAAAGCACTTGGCTTTGGGGCCCCCAGTACTGGGCTGTCTGAGGAGTCTGAGTTCTCTCTCTCTCTGTATAATCTCTAATATGTCCCTGACATGACAAAAACAAACGTGAAGTCAATCAATTCCAGCCCAAAGCACTGTGCAAATGCTCCCAGCTTTCAGGCTTGCTCCATTTGGGAGGGAAATGGCTTGTCCTTTTTAAAGACCCCCTTCTTAGGAAACTTGTGCAAAGGTCGTGGGTTAGACGCTACAAAACTACTTAACTTGTAGGTCAAGAAAGATTGACTAATTCTCTTCTTTTTTTAGAGACAGGATCTTACTGAGTTACCCAGGCTGGAGTGCAATGGTATGATCATAACTCACTGCTGTCTTGAACTCCTAGACTCAAGCGATCCTTTCACCCCAGCCTCCCAAGTAGCTGGGACCACAGGAGTGTACCACCAAGCCCTAATTTTTGTTCGTTTTTGTAGAGACAGTGTCTTGCTGTGTTGCCCAGGCTGGTCCCCAACTCCTGGCCTCAAGCAGTCCTCCTGCCTCAGCCTCCCAAGTAGCTGGACCTACAGGTGTGATCCACCACACCCAGCCTTTTCTAATTTTATTTGATCAATTTTGCCTGGATATATAATAATCAATTTTGCCTGTTGCACTCGGGCCCTGACTTGTCCCTACGGGTAGATGGTCGCGATGCCTCATCTCCAAATGAAGGCCAATAGCCTTCATAAGACAGCACAGGCCATCATTTAAAAACATAAGAGCCAGGCACGGTGGCTCATGCCTGTCATCCCAGCACTTTGGGAGGCCGAAGCTGGAGGATCACTTGAGCCCAGTCTGGGCAACATAGTGAGATCCTATCTCTCAAAAAAAAAAAAATTAAATAAAAAAGTAAAAGCCTAAGGAGACTGACCACCAGGTTTAGTGGGCATAGGTGTGGCTCTGAGTTCCCATATGCAGGAATGTCCGAGGAATCTGCGTTCTCTCTCTCTCCCTTGTCTAATCATTGATCTCTCCCTGACATACCGAAAACAAATGCGAAGTCAATCATTCCCAGCCTAAAGCACTGTGCAAAGATTCCTGGTCTTCAAGCTTCCTCCTTTTGGAAAGGAACCTTATACTCTTTGGCCATGGAATTCAAGAAGAAACCCCGAAGCAGAGGGTAGTCCGGTGACTGTTCCGGAACATTCTGTGCTGGATTCTAACCCACACCTGGGCCATGGTATGCAAAGAGCTTCCAGCTCCATTTTCTATCTCGGACTCGTTACCCTGTCTGTTTTCACAAAGCAGGAAAGTAACAATGTCTTCGAGGCCTGGGAATTTGACTGCTTTCTCAGAGAAGGCTGGATTTATTTTCTAACCAGCATAAGAGGCCTCAGGCAAGCTCTGCTCTCTGGGTCACCTCGATCTCATGGTTCCCAAAATTAAACTCACACACTGTTTTTCTTTCCATCTCTTTACTTATTTTAGTTGAGTTCCCGCTCTGTCGCCCAGGCTGGAGGGCAGTGACACGATCATGACCCAACATAGCCTTGACCTCCTGGGCTCAGGCAATCCTTCTGCATCAGCCTCTCAAGTAGCTGGGATGACGGGCATGTGCCACCATGCCTGACTAATTTTTTGAGTTTTTATGGAGGCAGGGTCTCACTATGCTGCCCAGGTTGGTCTCAAACTCTGGGCTCAAGCAATTCTCCTTCCTTGGCCTCCCAAAGTGCTGGGATTACAGGCATGAGTCACCGGGCCTGGCTAGTGTTCAACCTTTTTTAAGTCTCAAGAAGAGCAGTCTTTTGAGATTCTATTTATGGTTTTAAGAGTTTTTTTTAGCCGGGCTCGGTGGCTCAGCCTGTAATGCCGCACTTTGGGAGGCTGAGGTGAGTGGATTGCCTGAGCCCGCGGGTTCGAGACCCGTCTGGGCAGGCGAAACCTCACCTCTACAATAAATAAAAAAAAAATCAGCCGGGCGTGGTAGCGCGCGCCTGTAGTTCCAGCTACTTGGAAGGCTGAGGCGGAAGGATCACCGGAGCCCAGCAGGTCAAGGCTGTGGTGGCCGAGAGTGGCCACTGCACTCCAGTCTGGGTGACAGA
>CAUYQG010010242.1:0-12886 GCA_963574415.1 Tarsius wallacei
AGTTGGAGTCTCACTCTGTCGCCCAGACTGGAGTGCAGTGGCCGCTCCCGGCCACCGCAGCCTCGACCTGCTGGGCTCTGGCGATCCTTCCGCCTCAGTCTTCCAAGTAGCTGGAACTACAGACGCACGCTACCGCCCGGCTAATAAAATACTATTTTAAAGAATACTTTAAAATGTGTCAAGTATAACGAGACAAGTGTCTCGTTTACTTGTGAGTATATTTGTGTGTGTGAGATGCAGTATACATCTGCTTTAATTTCAAAAGATGGAGAATATCTTTTGATGTTCCTATAGTCCACACTATCACCACAATATGGCTAAGCACCCCTGAACATTCACAGACATGAATAATCCTCTAAATATGTTTTTTCTAGATTGTAAACACATTCATGAAAGTTATAGGTGTCAGAGAGAAAAGGAACTGCCTTTTGTGGGTGATCTAGCCAATTTATGTCTGTATCTTTTAAAAATTCTTTCTTAAAACGGTTGACTCTCTATGCTCAGATTTTTGCAGCAAAGCAGAAATTATAAGCAAATGAAATATATTTATTACATTATTAAGAAAAGCGATGATGAAGATGATTTCTTAACTATATACTGCATGTTCTTTAAGATAAGTGATACTCAGAACTGGGATAATAATGATAAATTAAGGTTGCTGATTATACCATTTATTTTTAGGTATAGTTCCTTGATAACCGTACCTCTTTTGGCCACTGATTTTTGAGGCTCTCAGTCCTACATCAACTTACGCTGCAGTACTTAATATTCATAAAGAGCTTTATCAACACATAGGTGTTTTCCTGCAGAGATAGTACATTTTTAATTGGTTTTTGTGTGTTCTGTTTGTCATTTCATCCTTCCTCTGTTCTCATCTCCCCAGTGTTCTCTTATATTTAATGGTGATTTTATAAACCCATTTCTTTGCTCTGCTTTAAGGAAAGGCTTGCTTGTATTGTGGACTCCTAACTACAGAGCTCTGTATCTGATACTACAGAGAGCTGCTGTAAAATTACTATTGGCTGAAATACCCTAGGTGTGAAGAAAGTGATGTGGCGTGGTCAATTCTCAGTGGAGCTTTTCAGTTTATTGGTATTTGTCTATCCTATTTTAATAAACCATTGGGTAGATGCAGGCAGAATGTTCCACAAATCAATTATATGATCCATGTAACAGCTTTAGTGGGCTTGAACTGCAAAGGACATACTTTGCTGAAATTGTGTATTCAGTTGCTGAGGTCTACGATGACTCTGTTTAGATCTATTCTACCTTTTAAAATCCTGCAAACACTGGAGCAGACTACTTTGATGAGGACTTGTTCAGAACAAGCACACAATAAAGAATGAGATACAGTTTTCTCTAGTGCTGTTGCAGTGGTAATGGACAAAACAGTAGTCATATTACATTCCCCTTTCGAGTTTTTAATTTAGTAGAAATGTCCTTCAGCAAGCTTTAGGGTATTCATTCATTAATTCTTCAAATATTTATTTTGTTCCCCGTAGTTGCTGAGCACTATGAAAAGTGTGAGGGTATAAAAACCAGTTCCTTTTTGGAAGGTGATTTAGCAGACTTGGAGTCCTTTTGTTTTCATCTAAATATAAATGTTCTGCTACAGTCTCTCAAAGGATCCAATTGCTTGGGATTTTCGGATGCAGGAGGCCAAAATGCTTTGGATAGTAAGTCTAGAGAAAAACCGAGAATCATCTTTCTCCTCAATCAGGCCTCATCATTACTTCTTTCCTTTTTTAAACTGATAGCTGCCTAATTTCCCACGGATTCGATTCTTCTGCATTCCTTCTCCCACTCTTTATTTATTATTAGTCTTGATGACCCAGAAGCACACACTGTATTTCTTTCTGGTTTTCATTCACGTTGCATGGTTCCAATGGCTAGATGTCTGGGCTGTGAGATTGTGACAAAAAAGAATGCAGCCATTGTGATCTTCAGTCGAGAAACAAACTTCCTTCTACTTTTGGTACCATGAAAATAAAAAAGGTCAACTCTTGTGCTCCTCAGAAAGACAATAATGAAGGGTAAAAAACACAGGTGTTTTTTTAAGTCAGCTTAAATGAGGTACAATTTATACATGGTGAAATTTATTTTTATGTCTACTGGTCTATAAATGTTTACAATGTATGCAGTCATGTAACTGCCACTACAAACAATATAGAGAACACTTCCATCACCCAAATGTCCCCTGTTCCCCTTTGTGGCTAATCCCCTCCTCCCAATCATAGTGCCTGACAGCCACTGGCCTGTTTTTTATCCTACAGTTTTGCCTTCTCCAGAAAGTCATATAAATGGAATTTCAGTCTGACTTCTTTCACTTAGATAATGCTTCTGACAGCCACTCATGTTACTGCAAATACTACTAGCTTATTCTTTTTTATTACTGAGTCGTTTTTCATTTATGGATGTACACTAATTGGTTTACTCACTTACCAGGTGATAGATATTTGGGTTATTTCCAGTTTGGGGCAATTAATAAAGCTGCTATTTGCATGTAGGTTTTTTATGTAAATGTATAGTCTCATTTCTCTTGGGTAAATCAATCCCTAGGAATAGGGTGGCTGTATTGCCTAAGTGTATGTTTAACTTTGTAGGAAACTGCCATCTACCATACCACCCTGAACACTCCTGATCTCATCTATAAGAAACTGCCATACTGCTTCTCAAAGTGATTGTACTATTTTCCATTCCCACGAGTGATAGTGAGAGTTCCAGTTGTCTCATATTCTTGCCAGCATTTGTCAGCACCAAAGTTTTTGATTTGACACCCATAGGGGTATCATTGTATCTCACTGCTGTTTTAATCTGCATGTCCTTAATGACCACTGATGTTCAGCATTTTTTTTTTTGTATATTTCTTTGCCATCCACATCTCTTCTTTTTTGAGTGTGGTAAAATACACATAAAATGTACAATTACTAACAGCCACTGGCAAACAATAATCTGCTTTCAGTCTTTGGATTTACCTAAACTAATTATTTCATATGAATGGAATCATTTGAGAGATGTCTTCTGTGATGACTGGCTTCTTTCACATAGCATAGGTTTTCAAGGTTCACCCATGTTATGGCATATGTCAGTACTTCATTCCTTTTTAAAGCTGAATGATATGCCACTGTAGGACTAGACCACATTTTGTCCATTTGTTAGTTGATAGATATTTGGTTGTTGTCACCTTTAGGCCATTTCAAACAGTAGTGCCATGAACATTTGTGTACGCAGTCTTGTTTGAACATGTTTTCAATTCTTTGGAAAATATACCTAGGTGTGGAAGTGCTGGGTCATACCATAATTCTATGTTTAACTTATTGGGGAAGCGTCAAACTGCTTTCCACAATGGCTACACCATTTCACATTCCCATCAGCAAAATGCAAGGGTTCTGTTTCTCCATTTCCTCACTAGCATTTGTTATTCTGCATTATGAAAAAGTTTATAGCCATCCTAATGGGTATGAAATGGCATCTCACTGTGGTTTTGACTTACATTTCTCTAATGAATAATGATGCTAGGCACCTTTTCATGTGCTTATTGACCATTTGTATTTCTTCTTTTCTAAATGTCTATTCAAATCCTTTGCTCATTTTTTATTTTTTTTCTGTTGAGTTGTAAGAGTTCTTTATATATTCTTGACAGTAAATTCTTGTTAGATATGTGAGTCATAAATCTTTGCTCCCATTCTGTAGATTGTCTTTTCACTTTTTTGATAATCCTTTGATGACCAAAATTTTTGAATTTTGATGCAGTTCAAATTAACTTTTCTTTTATGTTTTGGTGTCATATTTAAGAAACCACTGCAAAATCCAAAGTCATGAAGATTTACTCCTACGCTTTCTTCTTGGAGTTTGATTTTAGCTAGTACATGTAGATTTTTTTTATCCATTTGGGGAGAATTTTTATATATAGTGTGAGGTGGGGGTACAGCTTCACTTTTTTGTATGCGGATATCTGTTGCTCCAGCACCACACGTTGAAAAGACTATCCTTTTCCTTGAATGCTTATAGGAACATTGTCAGAAATCAACTGACTATAGGCATGGATTTATTTCTGAACTTTCAATTGCATTCCACTGATCTATCTCTATCACATGTCAGTACCACACTGCCTTGATTACTGTAGCTTTGTAGTAAGTTTTAAAACCTGAACATGTTAGTACTCCAACTTTGTTCTTCATTTTCAAGATTGTTTTGACTGCAAGGGTGGCCCTTGCAGTTCCATATGAATTTTAAGATCAGTTTTTTCATTTCTGCAAAGGCCACTGAGATTTTGATACAGATGTCAATGAATCTGTAGATCACTCACAGTAATACTGCCATCTTAAAAATATTGTGTTTCAATATATGAGGTCTTTTCATTTACTTACATTTTCTTTAATTTTTTTCCAGCAATGTTTTATAGTTGCTAGCCTTTTATCAGATATAGGCCTTGAAAACTTTTTCTCCCAAGTCTGTGGCTGTCTTTTCATTTTCCTAATAGTGTCTTTCAAAGACGCTTTTTGATTTTTATCAAGCTCAATTTGTCAATTTTTTCTTTTACAGTTTGAATTGTTATGTTCCATCTATGAAATCTTTGCCAAATCCAAGGTCATAAAGATTTTCTCCTATTCTTTCATAGAGAAGTTATACAGTTTGAGGTTTGATGTTCATGCGTATGATCCATTTTTAATTAATGTTTGTATATGGTGTAAAACATGTACTTTTGAACCTAAAATTACACTTTCTAGTTTCTATTTTGTTGTTTACTAGTTGCATCACTTTAGGAAAGATGTTCAATAGAAATCTCAGTTTCCTCATTTAAAGCAAAGATAACATTTACTTCTATGTCAGAACTGTTGTGAGGATCAAATGAAAAGAACTATAAACGTGTTTTTTAAAATCAGAGTACACGTGATAACTATGATTACTGCTAGCTCACATCATCAAAAGAAAAATGGTATAAGAATGTATCACAATTGGGAGAAAGCCAGAGCTCAAAAACTTCCTGCAGTAAGGTAAGGTGTTTAAAAGCACTTGCTTTTAATAGACCTCTGTTTGATGTCCAGTTTTGCCACTTCCTGGCAGCTGATCTTCACACAAGGTATCTGAGCTTTCTAATTCTCAACCTTCTCACCTATGGGATGGGGAAGGTGGTTGGAGGAAGAATCAAGTTATAGACAGAGCCCAGTTAGTTACACAGAGTAAGGGATTGATAAGTGGCATTTTTGAAAGAGAGGGAAAGAGAACAAAAAACATATATACAGAGATTCTAATAAAATGCTGGTATGACCTATCATGATATACAGAATTGCTACAACATATGATGACAAAGGTCAAGGTGAAAATAAAGAATATGAGCATCTCTATGAGAAATAGAATCAGTACAGCCTCTGCTTCAGATACTTCTAATTGTGGCAATGAACAACACCATAACTGAGCTGAATGGAGGTATAAGATGATATCCAGACGTGCTGGCACGACAAAACAGAAGCCCTGGGCTCAACGTTATGTCTCCAGCCTCATGGTCCCATATTCTAATTGTACCCTACGTTTCTGCCAGACAGCTTCTGGTCATTCCTCAAATGCACCTTGCCTCCTTTGCTTCTGGGAAAGTATGTGTGCTGTTAGAATATTCCTCCAAAATCACTCCCTTTGCCTGTCTCCCTCATCTTGCAGGATTTCGCTCAAGTGACATCTTTTAGGAAGTGATTTCTTACCATGTCTTCTCCCAGTCCGCTCTGTGCTCACACAATACATTGTGCATACCCTTTGTATGGGAAACTGTACTGTATCAAGATTGTCACTCCTGCTGATTGATTATATGGGAAACTCCTTGAAGAAAGGGAGATGTCTTTGAGTCTTTAAGACCCAGTACGATACCTAGCACATCGTAGGGGTTCACAAATGTGTTGAATAAAAAAAAATGAGTCTATATAATTGATTTCTAATGTGGGTATAAACAGTTCTTGTCAACTAAACTTTTTTGCTTTGTTATTTTTATAGCATAATACTGATATCTACTTTAAGTAGACCAAGCAGACTTACTCTTTATGGAACAGTGCTGGAATAGGGCCTATTTCTCTTAGAGCATCTATGCCTATGGAATAACATCCATCATCTAGCTTTAAATATTAATTCTGGGTGTAAGTGAATATATACAGCATTTTTCCAGAACCAGTAACAGACTCCTTACTCTGTTATCCTGGCTGGAGTGTAGTGGTGCAATCAGTTCACTGCAGCCTCAAAATCCAGGGCTCAAGAAATCCTCCTGCCCCAGTCTTTTGAACAGCTGGAGTAACAGGAGTGTGACACCACACCCAGCTAATTTTTTATGTTTTCTAGAGACAGGGGTCTCACTATGTTGCCCAGGTTGGTCTCTAATTCCTGGATTTAAACAATTCTCCCACCTTGGCCTCTCAGAGTGCTGGGATTATAGGCATGAGAGACCATGCCTGGACCACAGACTCCTTTTCAAAGTTTTCTATTAAGTATTGCTGTTCAAACTAATTAGTTATTCTGAATAAGTGTGATACTGACACATGGGAGGGTAAGTCTCAAGAGTACTTGAGAAAAAGTGACTTCACTCAACTCATGTGTTAAAATATTTCATAGTTCACATAATATGGAATCTTGTGAAAAGGGGAAATAACTGCCCATATAAACTTCAATTAAACTGCGAATGTACATCCTAATTCAATGATCAGGATTTCTCAGCTGATGATCTCACACATGTGCATTACCTCACAACAAACTAAAGCAGGTGCTTAGTTATGTGCCAGTGACAAAGAGGTGGGAGATTACTCAATGGAAGGCAAAGGGCTGACACATGTGAGGCTTCCTGTTGTTGATAAGTTGGGTCAGGCGACAGTCCACCTATCCCAAAGGGCCTGTTTGGCTCTCCAAAGGTCACTCTACACTTATGGTACACAGGCAAGAGTTCTCTTGCCATAATTTATTGTCAGAAAAAGTTGAATCATGGCACAAATGTGTTAAATTACCCAACACTGCAAAATGTGCAAGTTAGTTTAGGGACAAATGGCAAGAAGCTGGAAAATCTTTAAGCTCAATAAAGAAAAAAAAAAAAAAAGCTGGTAAGAGTTCCTTGTGTCCACAGGGAACTACCACTTTCATAGAAACTTGTTCTACTGTTATTCAACAGTCGCTTATGGGTATGAACAAGTGTCATAGCCCCCTTGAATCAGTCCTACTGAAACATCCTTTTCTGGAACTATTTATATATATGAAGCAGAGAGAAGGGAAAAGAGAGAAACTCTGGAAAAAAGAGAGTGAACAAGGGACACACAGAGCTAAACTACTAGCAAAAAAATGACCATGAAATATCACGGCCCCTTCTTCCCCATACATCCTCCTCTTACTGCCACTATCTGGGAATATCAATTGAGAACTCGTTTTGTACTAGTGTCTGTACTAAATGTTTTCTACTGTATTTTCTCATTTCATCCTAACTACAACTCTAAGGGGGTAGGTTCAGTTGTTACCATTTATAGGTGAGGACCTAGAGGCTTAGAGTTACAGACTAGCCTGCCCAAAGGCACAAAGAGAGCCCAGGTTTGAATTTGAGTTTGTCTGACATCAAAGTTCAAGATCATAATCACATCACATTATTAAAAATCCAGGAATTATAAAACATAAATATGGGAGAAAACTCATAGGAATAGTGGCAAAATGGCCAAAAGAGCTTGATTTTGTTGTGAAAAGGAACTACAAATAGCACATTTGATGTATTTTAGCTGGTAAACACAGTTGATTATTATCTTTCATAGTACTTATCCTAGAATGCTATATATTTATATCCATGATAGTGCACTGGTCAATGTCTTTGAGGGTTGTTAGGTTTAAAATTGCTTTTAGAATCTGGTCAATGGCCACATTAAAACAGACAAACAAATATAAACCAGCTATACTTCTTCAGTTATCTCTAAAAAAAAAAAGTGTCCTGTTAAGATTGACCCTCTATTTTATTAAATAGAAGTCCTGTTAAGATTGACCATCTATTTTATTAAAAAGAGTTAAGTACAAACAACTTTGGTTGTTTCTAAGACAGTACATTTAATCTCAATTTCAAAGACCTGATCCAAAAGATGATATGTTGAAGAATACATATTAGTCTCTGAAAGAGATACCCAATGTTGTTGAAACAAGGGTGTGGCTTGTCAAGGCGGCTGACTACTTTGGAAGGAACAGCAATCCTTTGGATTGACAAGTTTGGTATATTTATAACATCAGTTACTACCTTCCAGTTCCACTAGACCTAAAAGAAGCAAATGTAATAATAGGGTAATAATAGAAAATGCATAGGAATGAGAAAGAAAAAAAAAAAAAATTAAAAGATCAAACCTGACCTTTCAGTGCTGAAATCAGACAATTACTCACCAGAATAATATCATGAAGGAATAATGTAAGTGTACAGATGGTCTCAAGCTCACCTTGTATGCACATTCCCTTCCCCCACCAAACACAAAAGTGTAAGGAAAATTCTGGTCTTAAACTATTGCATATTTCCTCTTTTCCCTCTTATTCCTTCTAATTCCTGGCAGTACTGTGCCAACTGAGGTAATCAGTTGGGGAAGACCCGAGGAAGCAAAAATGGAGACTTTGTATTGAAAAGGGCCCAGACTTCCTTTTTTAAGATGGGAAAAAAAAGACAGAGTCAAAAGTGAAGAATGTGATTTGAAGCAAGAAGAAATAAAAGAGGGGGGGAAAAAAAAAGATAAACCTGCACGGCTGATTGTCAGGGAAAGTTTCTGTGGGGAATTAACAATTAAGAGTGCAAAAAGAGGATCTGAGGGACCTTTCAGAAGTGGGACATACAGGGACAAGAAGAGAGATTTCTGAAAGTATTGTTGAGGATGTTGATGGAGAATAATGAATTTTAGATATCCTTTAAAGTTCTAGAAGAGATACCTGTAAAGATTGGAATTCCTTTAAGTTCTTTTTGATCGCTGGACTGTGTTTCTCCGACTGTAACACTATGCCAAGACTGGGCCATAAGGAGCTCTTGATCTATTCAGGTTACAGAAGTATAATATTTACAGCAGGTATTCCTAGCACTGGATTTATAAAAGGACTCTACGTTGCTGATAAATACTCATAATTGTACGTGATTTTTGTGTTTATGTGTACATGTATTTTTTAAAATAAAGAAAATCTTTTTTTTCATGGTTTTTATAAGGTTCTTTAAGAGTTCTTGATCCTTCTCTTAAAAAAATATAAGGGAAGAGAGAAAGTACAATCTCAGGGCGAAAAACTAAGTAAAGAAATATAATGATGGAAGACAACCAGTTTCTAATTGTATTGCACACGCTTAATAGGCTGGTCAAAATCCATTTATTTTTCCAAAGATAAGCATATTTAATCACCACCCACCCCTCTCCCCCTAAATTCCTCTCTTGATCTCCTTGGTATCTGAAAATACATTGGGTGATTATTTAAAATAACGTAATCCATAAGAATGTTTAAAATAAAGTGGAGAAGAGGGCCACTAACATTTTCTGGAACTGAAGAAAGACGGCAAAAATTAAAGATAAACATGAAAATGATTAGAAATTTACTACAGTTTGAGAAAGACATCATGATAGACACTGAAACAAAGGCAAGCACAGCAAAAAACAGAAGTCAGAATAGGAAGGCTATCAAACTGATTAAATTTCTCCTGTTAAGACACAGGGAAAGACATTTTCAGTTATTCTTCTTCTACCGAAAGTGTTAATATAGCATACTTGTTACTGAAACCTTAATTCAGTGCATCACAGATTAAGCATGAAGTTATATGAACTGGATAAACAGTTGACTTATGGAGGGCAAATAGTTGCAAAAGGAAGGTATTGAGATCCACAAACAAATCTGCCATTGCTTTGATAAGTGTGCCTGAACCACCTACTCAAGTGCTTTATTCAAATCCACAATGGGAGTCACAGAAGCAGCTCCCAAGTCTTTCAAACATGCCTTCTTTCTTCATCTGCATCTTTCCTCATCTAGAGTAGCACCCACAAGAATGCACCACTATCTTATTCAAGACAAAACTCAAGTTTGAGTTTTAGGAGAGAGCCTTTAGCAAATATTAGTCTCAGGGGTTTCATGAGTAGAGTAGTAGGCATATTGTAGGCATTCATTAAATGCTTATTGAATCATTGAGTAAGCAAATGAAGAAATGAACAGATATTTTTCACCCCACTGCTGCCATTGTGGATATGTGAGATTAGAGACAGCACTGCGCATGGGTGGTGACATCAGGAAAATAAGAAACTGCCGCCACACAGAATACTCCTCATCTCTTTCAGATGGCAGTCACTCCCTTATAGGGTTTATTAAGTCTTAGAGGGCTGATGCTCTCTCCAGAAGTTTAATAAAGAAGGAGAAGCTGCCTTAAAGGGATCCACCAAGAAATTCAGGGTTCAGGATGGCATGGAAGGCAGAGGTAATACTCCTAGATGTCCACATCTTAATCCTTGGAGCCTGTAAATATGTTCTGTTACATGAAAAAGAAAATTTAAGGTTAAAGATGTAATTAAAATTACTGAGTCTGAGGCAGGGAGATTATCCTGAGTCATTCAGGTAGGCCCAATGTAATCACAAGGGTCCTTGAAGGAAGAGTGAAATTGGAAGAGTGAGTGGTGCAATGTGAGAAGGATTTGATCTGCTGTCGCTGGCTTTGAAGATGGAGGAAGAGGTCTCAAGCCAACAAATGTAGGCAGCTTCCAGAAGATGGGGAAAGCAAGAAAATCTTTCCTAGAGCCTTCAGAAAGTAATGCAGCCTGGACAACATTGATTTCATCCCAGGGAGCCCATCTTGGACTCTGACCTCCAAAACTGTAAAATAATACATTTGTGTTGCTTTAAGCTGCCAAGGTTTTGGTAAGTCGGTACAACAACAGTAAAAAACAGGGGGTGATTAAAAAGGAGGGAACGACTTGAGAGGCAGGTAGCCTGGTTTTGCCATTACTAGCCATGGGGGGGCCTTAAGGAAGTTATTTCATCTTTTTGAGACTTTGTGTTCTCATCACTCTAGGGGGTTAAAACTAGCAAACTCATGAGATTAGCTTTTGAAAATGTATGCTTAAAATAATCGATTAGGGGTTACCTTCATCACTAAATACACTGTTTCATTTTATTTTTTTCTACTTTTAATTTTTATGATAACTATTTTTAGAGCACACTTTTAGGTTCACAGCAAAACTGAGAGGAAGGTACAGAGATTTCTCTATACCCTCTCCCACACATGCATAGCCTTTGCATTGTCAGCATCCCCCATCAGAGTGATATATTTGTTACAACTGATGAATCTATATTGACACATCTTTATCAATCCAAGTCCATGGTCCACATTAGGGTTCACTCTTGGTGTTGTACATTCTATGAATTTGGATAAATGTATAATGACATGTATCCGTCATTATACATTATACAGATCAGATCGGCATGTTCACCACTCAAAAAATCCTCTTTGCTCTTCCTAGTCCTTCCTTCCTCACCCCAATCCCAGGCAGCCATTGATCTTTTTACCGTTTCCATGGTTTTGCCCTTTTCTGAATGTCATAAATAGTTGGAATCATACACTATTTGTTGTACTGTTTTCAGATTGTCTTCTTTTACTTAGTAATATGAATTTAAATTTCCTTCATGTCTTTTAATGACTCGATAGCTCATTTCTTTCTAGTGTTGAATAATATCCCATTGTCTAAATGGACCACAGTTTATTTATCCATTTACCTACAGAAGAATATTTTGGTTGCATCCGAATTTATTAATTAGGAATAAATCTGCTATAAATATCCATATGCAGGTCTTTTGTGGATATAAGTTTTTAGCTTTTTTGGATACATATTAAGGAGCATGATTGTTGAATTATATAGTAAAATAATGTCGAAAAAACTGCCAAATTGTCTTCCAAAGGGGCTATGTCATTTTATATTTCCATCAACAATAAATAAGAGCTCCTGTTACTCACATTTGTTGTTGTCAATGTTCTGGATGCTGTCAATGTTTGGCCATTCTGGGCATGTAGTGGTATCTCTCTGTCATTTATGAGACTACTTTTGATATTAAATGAAATCACATCTTTGAATCATCCAGCTCTAGGCCTGGCACACCATAGGTGCTCCTTATTGCTCCCCTTCCTTATTCTTTTCCCCTACCCTCTACAGTCACCTGGGGCCAGAATGCAGTGTAAGGATCACAAAAGAAGAGAAAAGAGGAAAACAATAAAATAAATAGGAAAAAGTCAAGCTTGAGGTGTCTGGAATGGAGAAATCTCACCAGCCACCATTGCTGGGAGCTCAGAGACAACAGCTCTGTGAAAGCTTCAATCCAGGCTTTTATAAAATGAGGATGTGTAGGGCTCTGTTGTTCTTCAGATAAAGAAAAGAAAAGAAAGGGAATGGAGTGCAGAGAATAGAAAAGGTTTGGGTAAAGCAGGACAGGGGGAGGAGGAAAAGAAAAGGAATACAGAGAGGGACCCAAGCTGGAAGAAAACATAGTGGAATTTCTCTTGCAAGGGCACTGCACCTCCACTCAAAAATAAGGTAAGCTTAAAATCAGTTGGTTGTTCCTCTTTCTTTTTTGTCCCTGGTCTTATATCATCCTTTCCTTCAGTTTAGTACTATACTAGATCATATTAATACACAAAACATAAATGGATTCATTGAAGGTAGATCATGAGCACTGGGATAGCAAGGGAAGAGGAGTGCGTATATTTATGTCATATTTCAAAAATTAAGATGGATCTTTTAAAAGCATTGGCAAAATGCTCTCTTGGGAAGAAAAGCTGAAAACTAACTAGTTGGGTGACATTGACTGTGGACTTTTTAAAATTATTCCTTTTCAAAAGGTGACATTCATATAAACATATGAAACACAATGTAGGTAATATATCTACCATAAATGT
>CAUYQG010010244.1:0-12838 GCA_963574415.1 Tarsius wallacei
TGTAGTTCCAGCTACTTGGAAGGCTGAGGCGGAAGGATCGCCGGAGCCCAGCAGGTCGAGGCTGCGGTGGCCAGGAGCAGCCACTGCACTCCAGTCTGGGCGACAGAGTGAGACTCCAACTCAAAAAAAAAAAAAAAAAAACTTTTATTGCTGCAAATATATTGCAGAACAGTTTCCAAAGTGATTGTACCAATTGACATTTCCACAAGCAATGCAAATGAGAGTTCCAGATGCTCCACATCTTATCCTACACTTAATACCATCAGTGCTTTAGTTGTAGCCCTTCTGATTGGTGTGTAATAATATCTTATTATGGCCTAATTTTCATTTCTTTAATATATTTTTTAAAACGATGTTTAGCACAATTCCATACATTTATTGGACCTAGCTATTCTTTGCTGAAAGTTTCTGTTCAAATATTATATTGGTCTTCTGATGACAAAGTCTTTCAGCATTTGTTTGTCTGAAAACGTCTTTGTTGTATGTTCACATATCAAAGATGTTTTCTTTGGTTGTTGAATTTTAGTTTGGAATGTTTTAATTTGTATTTTTTAATTTGTATTTATTTATATTTTTTCATTAAATGACATTAATGATGTCATTCAGTCATCTTCTATTTTTCATAGTTTTTCTAGAAAATTCATTTTTAGTTCTTATATTTACTTCTTTGGCAGCAGTGTGGCTTTTATCCCCCCTGATTATTTTACATTTTCCTTTTTATCTTTTATTTTCATAAATTAGCTACAATGTGCTCAGATCTCATTTTCTTTATCCGGCTTGGGGTTTGCTGAGCTACTTGAGTTTCTGGGTTGATATTTTAACACTTTTTTTGGTAAATTCTAGGTCATTATCACTTTGCATTGTGTTTCTAATTTATTCTGTCTCCTCTATCTTCCATCATTCACGTGGAAAACATTTTGGCAATATTCCACGTGTTTCTTGCACTTTGTTTCTCCATTCCTTTTCTCCATTGTTTGCTTCATTTTCATAAATTATTTATTGTTTTGTCTTTGATGTAATCTATCCTGACATCTCCTTTGTCCTGTGTGCTGCTGAATCATCTAATGAATTCTTAAATCCAGCTACATATATATGTTTTTCAGTTCTAGAATAGCTCTTTGAGCTTATGTAGTTTAGCTGCTGATATTATTCGTCTTTTTTTGTCTGTTTTGCCTACTTTTTCCTCTATTTTCTTTAATATAATAATTCTAGTTCTTCTTAAGTCTTTTTTTTTTTTTGAGTTGGAGTCCCACTGTCGCCCAGACTGGAGTGCAGTGGCCGCTCCCGGCCACCGCAGCCTCGACTTGCTGGGATTCGGCGATCCTTCTTCCTCAGCCTTCCGAGTAGCTGGAACTACAGGCGCACGCTACCACGCCTGGCTGATTTTTGATTTATTGTGGAGATGATGTCTCGCCAAGTTGCCCAGGCGGGTCTCGAATCCACGGGCTCAGGCAATCCACTCACCGCAGCCTCCCAAGGCACGGGATTACAGGCTGAGCCACCGAGCACGGCTTTTAAGTCTTTTTCTAGTAACTCCACTATCTGGATCATATATAGATTTGTTTAAATTTTTGTTTATTTCTTTATTATTATTCACATTTTTCTTTGTGTAATTAGTATTTTTTTCTATTATCTGCTAGACATAATGTATCAGAACTCCTGGGCTCCTGGTGACATCGTCAATCAGAGAAGTATAGATTAAGGGCCTGATGAACTCAATCCAAACAAAGGTTGTTCTTGGTCATGCCTAGTTTGCTTAAAAAGTACCATTCAGCTAAGATATAGCCGTCTTCTCATGCTGCTAGCAGAGTCTGGCAAGCTTCTGCCTCTTCATCCCTGAAAGATGGTGGAAAATTTAGTTCCATTCTTCAGAGGGTTTTGACCTCCTACCTCACACAGTTTCACAAGCTGAGACACATAAGGAGGAGAACAGTTCTTTGTGGCAGGGACACTTCTCTCATAGGACACTGTGGCACTGGGTTTATGAGGCAGCAAGAAATATGACATTGCCTTTTCAAGCTTTGTTTTCAGCCTCCTATGATTCCCGTGAGGGCAACAAGTGTCTCAAGGGACCAAGGGCCAGGAATTTGGACTTCTGGTTTCTAAGCTATTGTACTAGCCCTGTATGATGGCCAGAAGTTGCACCAATTCTTCTTTCCATCAGTAGAGTTTCTTCATAATTTTTCTTCCTGTCAGAAGAGTCTCTATTGCCTGGAAAAGCATGATTTCAACTACAGTCAGAATCAGAGGATGGCTCAGAAAAGAAAATAGCCGCCGACAGTAATGTACATGTAAAAGTGGTCATTATTTCATGAAATTTTAACTCATCTTGACTTTATTACTTCCACAACTGTCTACTGTCTTAAAAATATAACTTTTGCAATGTATTGCCCTTTTTTCTATTTGTGCAGTAGAAATATTGGCCTATTGTGACCCATCATATCTTTTTTAGAAGTTCATGCCTGAAAATATTATTTTCATTAATCAGATTGTTAAGAAAATCTAAAAATGTTATACCTCACTATATTTGAAAGACTGTGAGGAAATACACACTTTAATATACGGCAGGAACAACCCACATGGAGAGCAATTTTTTTTTTTTTTTTGAGTTGGCATCTCACTCGTCGCCCAGACTGGAGTGCAGTGGCCGCTCCCGGCCACCGCAGCCTCAACCTGCTGAGCTCCGACGATCCTTCCGCCTCAGCCTTCCGAGTAGCGGGAACTACAGGCATGCACTACCACGCCCGGCTAATTTTTTTGATTTATTGTAGAGATGAGGTTTCGCCTGCCCAGGCGGGTCTCCAACCCGCGGGCTCAGGCGATCCACTCACCTCAGCCTCCCAAGGCGCGGGATTACAGGCTGAGCCACTGAGCCCGGCTGAGAGCAATTTTTATATAGCAATTAACATTAACTTCTATAATGTATCTTAAATTTCTGAGAACTGTACTCATGTACTTACAAAATGGCACTTTACAAGAGTATTGGTTGAAACATAGTTACTAATAGCAAAAGATTAGAACCAATCCAAATGTCTATCAATAGAATTACAGGTTTAAATAAAATGCAATTTATTATAGATTCTTTGTATCAAATGACATGCAGGGATAACAAAGATATACTGTTATGTGAAAAGATGAATGTGCAGATAAGAACATGAAGATGTTAAAGAGGTAATCATTGAGGATTCTAGAGAATATATATGTATTTAAGTGTATGACAAATAGCTGGAGGGGCACCAGAGCTTGGTAACATTGAACACCTATTGAGAGTAATTGAACACCTATAAAAATTGATTAAATGGAAAATAGATTATAGGAAGAACATTTTTCACTGTATATTTTTATAGATAGATAAGTATATATATCATATAAATGTATAACTCATTTACAAAATTTAATATACACATCTAAATATAATAAAAATAGTAAAATGTATAATTATTTTAAGAGAAAGAATAAGTAGTACCCCACATTACCTTTAAAACAAGAATAAGTTGCCACAACTCCAGAACTGTGAAGTTTATTTCTTTTTCTCTAAGACTGACCAACATTTACAAAAAAATACAGAAAAGGAACAATTGGAGAAAGAAATGAGAATTGATAGTGCACAGGCGATATTGGCTTTTCTCAAGGTACATCAGCAATTCTAACTCCTAAAACTTCTCATAATAGCAACCACACTCACTGAAGAGGGAGGAATTTTTTTTTTTTTGCCCAAGGAAATAAACTTAATAACCTGAGTCCCATGAATCCCACCCACACAACCAAATTGTGTTTTTCAGCAGTGGTTTTATGAGTGAAACATTCTAGAACATAAAGACATTTCAAGATAAAATAGATAATATACTTCATTAAATTAACAGAGACTTGCTGGAAACGTAATGGAATTTCTAGGCGTTAGGCCAACCCACCTAGGAAAAGGAAGATATTACATGCCAGGGGAGTTTTTATCTTAGAGGTAAAACTTGCAAAGACGGTCTCCAGTCTGACATTTTTCAGTAGAAAATAAAAATGAGTATCTTGGCCACTGTTAAATAAGAAACTTGCAACTATTCATTCTTAATATTTGACAGTGTCTCAGAATCCAATTACTTGTCCCTCAGAGTCTCAGCATTCTCCAAGTATTCTGTTTTAATGGACAGAGCACTGGTTTTAAAGTCAGGGTACATAGATGCCAGTCTCTGCTGTATAATTAGCTGGTTTGGAACAGCCCACATATCCTTTATGTGCATTCAGTTCTTCCTCTGAAAAATAAAAGCTTGTTTCTAGATGATCTTCATAATCCCTTCAGGCTTCACATACTATAATTATACCTATAGAAAAAAAAGTTTTTGAGAGTGAGAAATTCTAGTAATTCCATTACTTATATTGAAATGCACAGAGCAAGTCATGTAGATTAGTTGGTTTATACTCTGGCAAGCAAGTTGGATTAGGAGTCAAGTTGAACCACTTTCCCTCAATCTCAAAAGCCTTATTTATAGAAAAAGAGAATTGGGCTGGATAATTTTAGTGTATTTTAAATGAGATAAGCAGGCCATAAATTTGAGATAAATAATGTTGATTTTCTTTTTGTTGGAGAATTCTTTGATCTTATTTAGATGTCAGTGCTCCTTGACTTATGCTGAGTTTACATCCCAATAAAAATTTTGTAAGTTGAAAATATCCTAAGTCAAAAATGCACTTAGTACCCTGATAAACCCATTGTAAGTTTAAAAAATTGTAAGTCAAGCCAATGTAAGTCTGTATTAAATAAACTCTGTCCTGAACCAAAGTGCTCATTTAGCATACATTTTCTCCACCTCTTTCTCCTTTCCAGTTTAGACAGTCTTGATCATTCTGGAGTCTTCAGGTTAGGAGAACAGAAAATTAGAGAAAGAAAGAGATCTGAAGGCCCCAGCATTATCTCTCCATGTGTCTAAACGTAAGCAGAAAATAAAAACTATAAAATTCTCAACGTGATTTTCTTTCACCAATCAGTGGTTTCTCAGAGTGTTAACTTGTCTTCTAAATTGGTCACTAGTAGTCAAAATTCTTCTCTCCTAATGTTTCCTTCCTTTTTACTTAACTACCATGGATGGGACACTTAACTAACCCCTAGGTAGTCATCTTATTTAATTCTCATAACAATCTTGAAAAATTAGTATAATAAGCTCCATTTTATAGTAGAGAAAATGAAGATTTAGCTAGGCTAAACTTTTCTTTTCCTTCATTTTTATTTTAAAAATGTTGGGTACAATTCATGGTCAGGTATACAAAAGGTCATTATGCAACTACCCTTGTTGACGAAGTGTGCTCCCCTTCCTACCCTGGCAGTTTCCCACTACTGCCAATCCCTTTCTTATGGTATGATGACAATTGTTCAAGGTCTGCTTATGAGTGAGAAAATGTGGCACTCAGTTCTTTGTTTCTGTGATAGATCATTCAGTATTATAGACTATAAGTCCATCCAAGTTGCTGCGAAGTTCATAATTTTGTCCTACTTTATGGTTGCATGGTATTCCCTCATATATATATCACATTTTTTTATCCAGTCCTCTTTTGATGGACAGCACGGTTGGTTCCATGTTTTTGCTATTGTGAATAATGCTGCAATAAACATGCATGTACAGGTATTTTTCATAGAGTGATTTGAGTACCTCCAGGTATAATCCCAGTAGGAGGATTGCAGGGTCATATGGAATGTCAATTTTTAGATCTTTTATGAATCACCAACCTATCTTCCATAGAGGCTGTACTAATTTACACCCCTACCAACAGTGTAGAAACTTTCCCTTTTCACCGCATCTTCTCCAGCATCTGTTGTTTTTGAATTATTGATGATGGCCATCCTGACTGGAGTTAGGTGGTATCTCAATGTGGTTTTAATTTGCATTTCTATAATGATTAATTAGGCTGAGCATTTTTTTCATGCATCTGTTGGCTCCTTGTATGTTTTTTTCTTTTTTTTTGAGAAATGTCCCCAGACTTTAAAGTTTATTATAAGACTACAATAATCAAAACAGTCTGGTATTGGTACAAGAACAGGCATATAGACCAATGAAACAGGATAGAGATTTCAGAAGCAAAACCTTAATTTCTCAACCAATCCATCTTTGACAAAGCCTCCACCATGAACCATTGGGGAGAGGAGAACCTATTCAGTAAAAGGTGCTGGGAAAACTGGCTGACCACATGCAGAAGATTAAAACAACAGCCCTACCTAATGCCATACACAAAAATTAATTAGAAAAGGATCAAAGACCTAAATGCAAAACCTCAAACTATAAGAACTTTAGAAAATGCAGAAGACATCCTTATGGAAATTGGAACTGGCAACCAATTATTGATCAAAACCCCAAAAGCCCACACCATAAAAGATTGACAAGTGGGACCTCATCACACTGAAAAGCTTTTGCAAAGCAAAAGAAACCATCAAGAGAATGGGGAGACAACCTACAGAATGGGAAAAAAAATATTTGCCAACTGTGTATCTGTCAAAGGCTTAATATCCAGAATCTATTAGGAACTCAAATGTGCTAAAAAGAAAACAAACAAACAAAAACAGCCCTGTTACAAGTGGGCAAAAGATATGAATGGGCTAAACTTCTAGCTGAGGTCAAACAGTTGCTCCCAAGTTACTAGTAACAGAACCAATCTTCAAAGTCAGATTTACAAACTCCAAAGACCATGTTTTAAACCACTACATTGTCTTCTCATCGTTTGAAACGTTTTTCAAATATGAAACTTTATCTGTTATTTTCCTCATTTGTCTGATATTTCTCCCTCAGTATCTGATCTTTCACTATACAAATATGTTCTGTAGCAATTTGCAAAAATGTTTTATCAAGAAACTCAATATCCAAGTTGAAAAACCACTCTAACGAATTTATCATGCACATGTGCATTTATGCTGTTGGTAAGTCTGAGCTAAAGATGGCAGATTATGCCGAAGGCTTATTGCAATCATTCTTCCCACAAGACCGTATCAAGAGCTCATATTGCACATGGTGTCATGTTTTACTAGGACGATCTTCCCCACATTATTGAGTGAAAATGTTTTAAAGAAAGTGCAAAAAGTTAATGAATAAACTAAGAAAATTGAATAGACTAAGAGATAGATTATTTATTAGAAGGCTTAGAACAGTCTAAACTGTAGGAGAAAAGTTGGAAGTGGTAAAGTGTATTGACACAGGAGAAAACTGTCCTTTTCGCCTAAATATACGAGTACTCCAATGAACCCTCCACCCTATCCTACCAGTGAGACAAGGATAATCAAAGTCATCAATTAATCTGCATTACCAAAACAGCAAATATTCTATCACTACTTTACTCTGCCCTTCACTTGCATTTGGTACAGTTATTTGATTCCTCCATCCTGAAATACTTTCTTCACTTAGCTTCTAGGATAGCATGTTCTCTAGTTTTCCTTCTAAAATTACTAATGCATCTCATCTTTCCAATATCTAAAAGGTAGAAGGACCCAGTTTTTAGTTTGTAGATCATATATTTTTTCCTTGTGTACTCCCAGAGTAACCTCATCCAATTTAAATATGATCTGTAAGCAGACGACTATTAAATCTCAGTCTTCTGTCTGACATTCCTGTTGTATCTCATCATGGCTCTCTACTATATCTGCATTTATACCTGCTCTCTAGGAAAAAACAAAACTGACATGTAGCATTTGATGATATTCATGGTGTAAATGTTCCCATCATGGTTAATTTTAAGTCACCACTGTGACATTGGCTATCTTTAACTTGTAGTATTTGGTCCTACACAGTCACTGGAAACATCTATATACTAGAAATCTCTTTGGATGGTAAATAGGCTTCCCAAACATAGCAAGTACAAAACACAATTCTTAAATTCTACTTTTCTTAAATCTTTTCTTCCACTAATTTTACTCTTCTTCATAAATGGCACCACTGTGTACCTAATTTCTCATCCAACATTCTTGGGAAAAGCCCACCACTTTCCCTGTTAACCTTCATTGGTAAAAGGAGTTTTCCAAACTGCTAAAAACCTGGAGGTAGAGTTATAGTTATATACTGCGCAATGAGAGGACTTCCGGCAAGATGGCAACAGGACAGGTTGGACTGTGACAGTTTTCCCAAAAGCCAGTGTCCATAAAGACTGACTGAGTGAGTGGGTGTGTACTGGTGGGTGAGTGAAACGCCATCTGAGGGGAGACTTGGTTCATGCATTACCAAAACAGCAAATATTCTCTCACTATTTTACTCTGCCTTTCACCTGCATTAGGTACAGCTATTTGGTTCATCCTTCTTGAAATACTTTCTTCACTTAGCTTCTAGAATAGCATGTTCCTTAGGTTTCCTTCTAAAATTACTAATGCATCTCATCTTTCCAATTTATAAATGACAGAAGGACCCAGTGATTAGTTTCTAGATCTTATCTTTTCTCTTTGTATACTCCCAAGATAACCTCATCCAATTTAAATATGATCTGTAAGCAGATGACTATTAAATCTCAGTCTTCTGTCTGACATCCCTGTTGAATCTCATCACGGCTCTCTACTATATCTGCATTTCTACCTGCTCTCTAGGAAAAACCAACAAAACTGATACATAATATTTGATGATATTTGTGGTGCAACCCCCCCATCACCCTGAGATTGGAGCCATGGGTACACAGGATTGTCTGCTGTCCCCGGGGCTCCCCTGAGAAAAGCCTGCTGGATTCACCTGATTCTCACCACCTGGCATCTGGTCCACACCATCACCTGCAACAGCAAAGTGGTTGGAACCCTTGGATCTGATCGGTGGAGAGAGGAGATTGGGGAGAGCTGGAGAGGAGCCCCACCTCCGGTGAAGACACGCGACTGCAGCCATTTTCTCTGTCCTGGTTCCAAGCAGAGACATGCATCGCCCCGCCCAGCTCCACCCAGTCCCCATCCTGGGACCTAGAGGTACTCAGAGAGTCAGACGCCCCTCCCCCATGCTGGAACAGGCACAGACATGTCAGATCTGAGTGAGAGACGTGACAACAGTGGGCCAGGGCCAGGTGAGTCCAGATCTTATCCACCACCCTCCCACAATAGTCCACAGGGCATCTGATTCATCCTGAGAGCAATCCTGTCAGCCTGCACTGAGAGCAGAGGGAGAGGCTGGAGACCAGAGCTGAAAGGAAGTTGAAGTTACAGGAACTGCCTCAGAGCAAGTTTTGGTTTTTCAGTTTGTTTGTTTCCTTTGTTGCTTTTGTTTGTATGTTTTGCTTGGATGTTTTGTTGTTGTTTATCTGGTTTTTGTTTTAGTTTTATGTTTTTTTTTTCTTTTCCTCTTCTCTCTTTCTGTTTTTGGTTACGTTTTTTGTACTTGCTTTGTTTTTGTTATTTTATTGGGGTTTTTTTAAGGCATCCTGTTTGTGTATGGGTATTTTTGAGGGAGAGTACATCAATAGGGTTCTTTTGTCATTTTGTGTGTTTCTATGATTGCCTGCATTTTAAAAATCTTTTCTGTCTTTGTTTGTGTCTCTTTTCATTTGTTAGTTAGTATGCCTGTTTGTTTTCCCTCTTATTCTTCTATCTCTCCACCTTCCTCTTGTCCCCCTCCTTCCTTTTTCCATTATTTTCCTTTTTCTTACCTCATTTTCTTTCCGGGGGCAAACCTATACCCTCACCACATGGAAAGATTGTAAGGTGGTAGAAGTGTATACCAGGGGGCCCACACACCTGTCAGCAGATACTGGGATCTACAGATAGTTTCTGAATCACAACTCCCCCTCAATTTAATCTCGAAACTGCAAAAAATACAGCCCTCCACCCAGAGTCCAGTTTCAGAATTGAACAAAGTCAAAGGTTCCACATAAAGAAGAATAGGAGATTGAGCAAACAGAAGTAAAAGCTACCCCCCATCCCTAAACAACCAAAGTAAAGAAAAGGTAAAAAATAAATAAATAAATAAAACGGTGGAGGGGGGAAATCTACATAAATGAAGAAAAACCAAAAGAAGAATATGGGTTTCACACAGACCCCTGGGAGGTCAGACATTGAGAATACATACTTCAGAATGCAAACAATGAAGAGCCCCCAAAGTGACTGGTCTCAAACCACAAATCCAATATCAAGACATTAATAGAAAAAATAAATAAAATTGAGGAGAAACAAGAGGAAAGAATGAAGGAATTGATAATTGAGATAGCAACAATAAAGAACACATGAATGAAATAAATAATAAACTGATAGGCATGGAAATCATACTTAATAAGCAGAAGAAAGAATCTCGGAGCTTGAGGATCAAAATATGGAACTAATCCAAACTGTTAAAAACATAGAAAAGAAGCTTAAAAACATGGAACAAAACCTTTGAGAGGCCAAACATAAGATTAATTGGAAGTCCAGAGGCAGAGAAACACAGACCACCCTGTAGGAAACATTCCATGAAATTATCCAAGAAAACTTCCCTCATCTCATCAGTGAAGTGAACTTTCACACACAAGGGATTCAGAGAACCCCTGTGAGACAAAAAATGAGAAGACCAACTCCTAGACACATAGTAATCTGCCTACACAAAGTAGGTATAAAAGAAAAATCCTACAGACAGCAAGAGAAAAAGATCAGACTACCCACCAAGGAAGTTAGAATAAAATTAGAATTAAAATTAGAATAAAAGCAGATTTATCTACGGAAACACTTCAGACTAGGAGAGCTTGGAGCCCAATCTTCAAAGTTTTCAAAGATAAACAATTTCAACCAAGAATTACCTACCCAGCTAAGCTAAGCTTCATCAGTGATGGAGAATTAAAATCTTTCCTAGGTATTCATTATCTAAGAACTTACGCTGCCTCCTGACCAGCTCTATAAGAAACACTTAATAAGGTTAGGAAAAGGAAGATAGGAAAAAAAGAATAACAACACCCTTCACAAGAATGCAGGAAACAGATCGAAAACACACATGAATTGACCCAAAAATCAAAAGAAAGACAACAAACAAACAGCAGCAGCAGCAACAAACTCCATAAGAACACCATGACAAGGATAAAATCTCACAACTCAATAATTAGCCTGAATGTGAATGGACTAAATACACCACTGAAAAGACATAGAATGGCAAAATGGATAAAATATTATGAGACAACAATATATTGTCTCCAAGAGATTCATCTCACCAGAAAGGACACTCACAGGCTCAAAGTAAGAGGATAGGAAACAAAACTTCAGGTGAATGGAACACAAAAGCAAGCTGGAGTTGTGATCTTAGTATCAGACAAAATATCCTTTAAGCTATCAAAAATTTAAAAAGGTAAAAAAGGTCACTACATAATGATAAGAGGTTCAACCCATCAACAAGAAATATCCACCCTAAACATGTATGCACCCAACATAGGAGCACCAACTTTCATAAAGCAGCTTCTAGGTAAACTTAAAAAAGATATTGACTCTAACACCATCATAGCTGGGGACTTAAATACCCCACTCACAACCCTGGAAAGATCATCAAGACAAAAAAATCAACAAGGAGATCCGTCACAACGTGATGCTTGGTCAATTGGATTTAATTGATACCTACAACCACGGAATATACTTTCTACTCATTACTGTGGGAGGCCGTAAGCCATAGAAGAACTCCACTGGATGAACCTGAAGCGGGAATTGCTGGCTGAGGGCATGGCTCTGGCAAAAGGAAGCAACTATGGTAAAGGCAAGGCCCCATAGACCCCGTGGATGGACATCTATTCTGATAAGAAAAATAAAATTGCTATATAAATAAAGGAATGTTATGATAAAAAACAATGGAGACCATGAGGAGAACAGACAGTATAGGAATTGGATAAAGGCCCCGTTTGAATGGCAAGGCCTCAAAATGGGGATCTGTATGAGTGGCACCAGCCCCGCAGAATAGCCTAAAGGAAAATTCCTCTTGACTGCTCTGCGTCTCATGGGCACCACTTGTTTTCATTATGAGGTTTAAAGCTTGAAGTACCAGTATAATGTGTCTCCAAACTTCTTGAAACAACAATGCACCCCAGCCTCTCCCTGAAGAAAATTAAATACATGGCAAATTGTTTTGCAAAAGGTTAATGTTTACCACTGGTGGAGTTGCAGGAAAAGAAAGCTTATCCCTCAGAGGTCTGTGGGAATGCTTTTTAAGCCTCTTTCTCCCATGGTTTTTTATTGAAATAGATATAGAAATATTAATTATTTTTTTAATAGTAAAGATTTATGAGGAAAATTAATGAGGTATGCGGGTTGGACAGGCAGGTTACAGACATATGATTAATAAAAAATTTAAAAGAAGCATACAAACCAAATATAATAATTATGTAGAAAGTAATATCAGGGTGATTAAAGTACATAAAAATGCATTATAATTTTAATGATTATTCATAATTACAAATAGAATAAATATAATATAGAATTAAGTTTGAAAAAAGGATGATAATAGTTTTGCTTTTCACAAGCCAATATGATGCTGCTAAATGTTATAAATAGTAGTATGAGAAAAATTTAATATTAAGTTAGGATATTTAGGATAAACAGGTAAAAGGGTTAGGATAAATAAAAGGGTATAAAACATAAAAATGGTTGTGGGGAGTGTGAAATGAAGAAAAACAACTGACGACAATTGTTTGGTTTCTATTCATTGATGAAAGACCTAACTTACAAACAAAGCCTACAAGGGGCTCGCAGGGAGAATAAGATAATAGCCGATAAAGATCAGAAGTTGTTAATAAGTAACATGGGGTATGTAATTATGGTTTTGGGGTTTGAATGAAAACGGTATATATATTTGTGTAAAAGATGAATAAAGTGGGCAGAGTCCTGAGCTCTACCCAGAAGGTGGCATTTGTCATTCTTCTTCGCCGTTCCTGATTCTCCTGTCCTGGACTCTGGGACATTACC
>CAUYQG010010255.1:0-33378 GCA_963574415.1 Tarsius wallacei
TGTTTTGGGGCTTTTTGCAAATTTGATGTTTGGTCCGTTTGGGCTATTTCTGTAATGTTATGTTGTTGGATCCATTTACTTTAAAGTGTCTTTTAACGCTTTTTTTTTTTGGGGTGGGGCTGGGGTGGGGACAGCTAAGGCAGGACTAGGGAGCAAGTGAAGGTTACCTGAGCTCTATTTCCAGCTCCTACCTCTGCCCTTCTCAGTCCAGGGGCCACTGCTCTACCCTCCTTAACTGAAAATTCTCTTTGGGCTGACTTGTGAGTGGGTGGCAAGAGACCCACCCAGGTACCATGAGGTAGGGGCTTCTGGGCATCTCTGAAATATCCTGCCCAGCTGATTACTGTCCCTCACCCTTCATGATAAGCAGAGCCTGTAGGCAGTTACTGTTAAGGGGTCCCACCCTGTGCCTAGCTGGCAGGGAGTATTCTGTCATTCTATCTGCCTCCCAAGCAGAGTGGGGCTCCAGAGGCAACTTCAGTAGAAACCCAGTTTCTCACTTTATCCTGGAAATGGGGGTTGTCATCCACACAAGGAGGAAACTGAGGCTCTGAAAGGGCTACAAGCTGCAAAATTGGGACTAACACCAGTCCCAGTCTTCTCTCCCCAGCAGGGAAGAGCCAGGGGCCTCCAGGACAGAAATGATTGGATTGTGCAGGGTGAGCTTCCTGGCCCTGGCAGAATCCACATAGAGGTTGTGCAAACCCCTGGGAGCTGGGGGGTCTGGAGCTGGCCTGCACAAGGTGCCTGTTCAGCCCAGGGAAATTAAGCAAGTGGCTGCAAAAGGCTGCATCCTGCCATCTCAGCCACCACAACTGTGCAGCTGGGCCCAGGTTTCCACTTAGGGAACTAGGAGGTCCAGGCCCTTTCTTTCTGCCAGGGTCTGGGCATGCAAGGCCCCCGACAGAGAAAAATCCTGAAGATAGCAGGAGCCCGGGGTTGCGTGGGGGGGGGTGGGGTCGTGGAGGGGCGGGCGATAGATGGATGGGGAGTGGGGAGGGCGGGCAGGGAGGGGGAAGTTCAGCACTGCCTTCCTCTTCTCTGGTCTCTGCCAAAGGCTGTCACTCCATTAAACCTGTGACTCCAGGCCTTAAGCCTGTTGAAGGTCGAGCCCCCAGAAGGGTATTACACGCGCCTGCCCCGGGCGGCGGAGCCGGGGACTCTTCCCACGGGTGGGGTAGAGAGAAGCGTCAGGGTCCGAGGCGCGGGGGCGAAGGCGCAGTACGCGCGGGCCAGTAGGGCAGCACTGGGCTGCGCGGGGACGAGGGGAGCGCGGGCACGGGTGGGCGCGTGGCCGCGGCGGGGGCGCGCGGGGGCGGGCCGGCCGGGGAGGAGGAGGGAGGGAGAAAGGAGGGAGAGAGAGAAGAGGGCGGCGCCGGCAGGTTGGCGGCGGCCGCTATTTGAGCGCAGGTCCCGGGCCAGGCGCTCAGAGCGCTTGGAGCCAGCGCGGCGGGGAGATCGTAGCGCGCATCCCGCAGAGGCGCTGCGGCCCGTGCAGCCCCGGAGGCCCTGTGCGGAGGAGGCGGCGGAGGAGCGAGGCCGAATTGCCCGCCGCCTGCGCCCCCCCCCGCCCCGCCGCCGCCGCCGCCGCCGCCGCCGCCGCCGCCACCCCCCCTCCCCGCGGCGCCGCATCTTGAATGGAAACATGGCGGTGCCGGCTCGGACCTGCGGCGCCTCTCGGCCCGGCCCAGCGCGGACCGCGCGCCCCTGGCCCGGCTGCGGCCCCCAGCCCGGCCCCGGTGCCCAGCGCCCGCTGTCGCTGCTGCTGCCGCCGCTACTGCTTCTACCACTGCTCGCCGCCCCCGGCGCCTCTGCCTACAGCTTCCCCCAGCAGCACACGTAAGTGGCCTCGGCCGGCCGCGGGACCCCGGCCGAGCCCTGCGACCCCTCCGCTCCCTAGTCCGCACCGCTCCTTCCCTGCGCCCCGCGCCAGGGCGAGGGCACTGGGTCCGGCTGCCCGCTGCGCCCGGGGGCGATGGCCCCAAGCCCCGAGGGCTGGCAGCCGCGGTCCTGGCGCTCTGGCTGCGTCGCGAAACTTCCCCGTGGTGCCCCCTGCTTCCCACAAGCCCCAAACGGGCAAGATCTTCAAGCCTCGGGATGAGACGTGGGGGTCTGAGTTTGTCAGCTGATTACCCTGTCGTTAGTCGGTGAGAGGTGAAGCCGGGGTTGGGTGAGGGGGCGTCCGGCGACCCCTGCCCCACGGAGTTGGTTGGAGCCGTGCATCTGCCCCACGTTCCCTCCCTGGTGAGAGCCTGGCACTTTAGAGCCAGAGATGGGGGCACCTTCACACCTGTCTTCATGGGCTTTTCCTTTGATAGGGGGCTGTGTGCAGAGGGTGTCTGGCTGTGGCCAGTGCCACAGAGAGAGCTAGTGTCCTCCTTTTCTCGCCCCCCTTCCCTTGCCTCACCTGGGGAGAGAGTCCCCTGAAGAGCTCTGTTGGGAGGTGAATGGTGGGGAGGACCCCTGCCTGTTCCCTGCTGCCGCTGCTGCCGACAGGGTAATAGCATCCCCCGGCTCTGCCAGCTCCGCAGGTTCTCATGGTCCTTCTGAGCCTTCTTGCCCTCTTCAAGAGCCGGCAAACTCGGGCTGCCTTCTTGGGGTGAGACGTGTCTGGGGCTGAGAGTGGATATTCAGTGCAATGTGGCCTTTAGGACAGTGTCCATTTCCTGACACCATGCTCCAGTCTTGTGCAGTCCCCAGATATCCCTTTGAGGCACGGTGACCACCTTGTTTCTGTTATCCATCTCTGTCTCTGGGTCTAAGGAGCCACCTGTCCATGGATTCCGTCACCAATGTCCTGGCCTGGAGATTGAGGCATGGAAAATAAGGCTGCTGGTGGCAAGGGGAAGGGGTCTGGCCTCAGGAAAGGGGAGAGGTTGGCTCTGCGTCATTAGACCGGTTCTGCCCAAGGGTAAGAGCCCCTGGTTCTGGATAAAACCTGCCAACTCCAGCTTGTATGTTCTCCAGATGAGGGAAAAACAAACTCTGGAAAGGCACTGCTCTGGGTCTCTCTCTCTGTCTTGTCATCTCTCTTCTCACACAGCCTGGCTGTGCTCAGGCGGGTGATCAGTTGGCAAATTACAGGTGCCGCACGGACGTGTCCTCTGTCAACTGTCTGGATTTTTTGTGTGTGCGTGTGGGGGGAGCACAAGGAAAAGAGCATAGTATGGAAGTTCAGGGCTGGTGGGTGCGTTATTGTCTTTCATTTGCTGTGATGAAATGGACTTAAACCACAGTATTTAAAAAGAGCAAAAGCATTATTTTTTCGTTGTTCTTTCTTCTTCAAAGCTAAGCCACAATTTTTTTTTCATAGCTCCTCGAGTGAAGGTTTAAGTAGATGTCTCCTTCCACCTTTCCCAACCTCACTCCCTTTCCCTGAAGCCTGCAGTGGGTCAGATGGGTGCTAGGCCTGTGTAGGTCTCCCCTAGAAAGCCAGTGTGAGACCCTGACCAGAGTGGACACCTGTCCCTCTGTCCCCAGCCAGAAGATGGCGAGACTGGTATGACAGCAGCGGCACATTTCCAGTTAGACACTCTTCTCGAGTCATTATCGTTGGAGCTAATTCGAGGGTTTGGGACATGTCTTGCAAACCATGATTAGAGAATGAGAGTGGGGGTGGGGTGGGGGCTGCGCAGTTCTGAGGGTCCAAGGGGAGGTGACTGATGGTGCAATGACACAGAGGGTTTGCTGTGACAGCCAGCGCCCTTCAGCTGCCCTGGTCCCGCAGATGCAGATGCCCATTGATCCTTGGAGGGAGGAAGGGGAGGGAATCTTGAGATTTCCCCTGTATGACCGTAGCCAGTTGGAGTTGGTGCTTTTGTTGAACTGACATGAAAGGCTGAGGCTGCCATTGGGACCAGAGGGCTCCATGGAGCTGCCCAGGGATGGTGGCCTCTTAGAACCTTCTCCTGGGTCAGCGTGGTCAGGCTGGGATGACACTTTGATACAGGTGGATTTCCAAGGTGGAGAGTGGGACCCTTTGCCTCTTGGCACTGGGACGACAACTCCTCAGTGGGGAGGGCTTTCAATGGGAAAATCGTTTTTTCATTAGTGTCTGCCAGTGCAAAGGGGCGCAGCTTCACAAACTGCTGGAGTTGGGGTCTGCTGGCTGTTACTTCTGCAATCGCTTTGGCAGTATGGCTCCCTGCCCACCAGGCGAAATGGATCTGTTGATGGATTGAGAAGGGGAGAGGAATTACTGCTGGAGGGAGGACAGGGCTTCAGTTTGAGGGAAGGAGGCCTCTCTCGTCCCACCTGGACCCAGATCAGGGTTTCAAACACGCAGGCGGCCACATGTGTGCGTGCATGTTTGTGCACTCAGGTATGTGTGTGTGTACTTGTGTGACTGGGGATGGGGGAAGATGAAGTCAGAGAGTATTCCCTTTCATCTTCCTCCTCCTTTGTCCAGTTATGCCCACCCCAGTGTTTAGGCTGCTGCTGGCTGAGTGCAGCCCTCACTGCCCTGCTCCTCCTTGGTTCTTTCCTTCTCTCCTCATCTGCTTCCCCTTCTTTGGGTCTCTTGTCAATCTGTGCCCACCTGCCCTTCTCACCTCATCTGTCCTCTCTGTTGGGCCTCTGTGCCCTGTTCTCCAGTGTCCCTGTGTTTCTCTGTCCCTGCTCTGTGGAGTCTTGACTGAATGCTAGGTGGAGTGCCCCACTGAGCCGCCCACCTGGTTGCACCCTTTAAGCCCAGTTTTGCTCCAGGATGGTGTTGGCCAGTGTCTCCCTCTGGGGTTGGGTGGGAGCAGCGAGGGGCTGAGGAGTTTGGACCCCCAGCAGATTAATGACAGCCAGAGTGCGTATTCCTCTCCTGAGTGGACACATGGGGAGCCATATCCACGAGAGGGCATGCATCAGTCTAGCTACGAATAATGGTGGGTGACGTGTGTCTGTCTGGGCTTCCAAGCCCCTGTTTCCACCTCCCTGTGGCTCTCCCTGTTGGAAGGAGGCAACATCATACATCTGGGTCCCCCATCTTTCCAACAACCTGCCGCAGCTTTTGCAGGAGGGAGGGAGTGAGGCTTTGCAGCCTGCTGATGCTGCCACCAAGATGCAGTGCTGCCAGGTGCTCACATCTCTCCTGGTGTTGAGGATTTGGGGGGACAAACCCTGACTGCTATCTCGCCGGGCCCCATCTTTATTGGGTGCCTCCTTCTGGCCAGCTGTGCCTGACTAACCCCAGAGGAGGAGAAAGCCCATTTTAAGCTGAGTCCCCTCATAGTCTGCAGGTGAGTCTCCAGATTCTTTGTTACACCCCATGTCCCCATGGAGAGACTGACTCCAGAGTGAAGACTGAAGCTGGCCCCACGAGTGGAGTGAATGTTTCTGCAGTGTTCCCTCTCCCCTCTATCTGTGTGCAAGTGGGCACTCCAGCTCTTGGCACCTCAAAAGTATATGGGTGAACACTGCATCCTGGGAGGATGCAGCTTGGGGGCATGCTGGGTGTCGGGTGTAGACCCTGCAGCCTCAAACTTTGACATCCAGAGCTGACCCTCTTCCATTGGGATGACCTTGCCTTAGTTGCCCCAACTGAGATGATAGAATCTGCTTAAGAGGCTGGTGGTGAGAATTAATGGGAGATGACGTAGCTTGTGGGCAGGAAGGGTTCCACCAGGACCACGGGGCTATTGTGAATGTCAGCATAGAGCCCCGCTACTGCAGCTGTGTGCCCTCCCCAACCAGTCTTCTCACACAGCTCCCCTGGGTTCAGCATCTGCCCGCTTCTGCTTTGCTCTTTCTGCCCCTTCACCACTGTGTGCTTTTCTCAGGGGTTCAGATCCCCTCCTTCAAGGTCTCACACGCGCACCTCTCAGAAGCCTCTCTAGTCTTAGCTCTGAGTCCTGCCATTCACTCAGGCTATGCCCTACACCAGATCCTAGCTCCTTAAGGACAGACACTGGGCTACCTCCTTCCCTCCCTTCGTGCAGCCCAGCTTGACTGTGGTGGGGGTTGTCACCAGGTGGTCTCCCAGGCCCTCACCTATGTTACTGCCTTAACCTCAGAACCTATGGTTATGCCCATCCCCCAGGTGGGGAGACTGAGACTTAGAAAAAAGAAGGGACCTGCCCAAATGCCCACAACCACTGGAAACGGGTGGGAAAGGATGTATCTGTCAGACACTTAGCTGCCCAGCCAGATGGCTGGGGACATCTGGGCAGTGGGCCCAGGAGTGGAGGGGGAGGCTTGAAACTTGAGTCTTTGGGAAGAAAATGAAAAGGACTAGGATACAGGAGGTGGGCCTAGGCCTCTTAACCTTTCTTGTGCTGTGCCTCTTTCCTCCTCTGAGTCCCAGGTTATCCAGAGGGCCTTCCAACTTCTTTGGCCTGAGGCTGCCCTGCCAGCCCCAGCGCTCATAGCCCCGCTGCCCGCCCCACCCACCCACCACCATACACACAGGCCATCGTGGAGCACTCCCAGCTCAGAGTTTCTCTCCCCCAGGCTTTGAGTCATGGGCAGGCCTGCTCAGCACAGAGGGATGGGGGAGGGCAGAGTCGCTGCATCTGAAGATGAGACACTGTTCCCCTCTTCAGATTCCAGTATGATTCCAGAGAGAAAGGTCACGGGGGTGGGGTTGGGGCTGGGGGCTATTAATGGAAACCTGAGGATGGTTCTGCTAGTCCCTAGAAGTTTTGCCAGGCCCCAGGGGAATTCAGAGGGCTAGGATGTTATAGATGTTTGGGGGGTTTCCTGCTGTCTGGATGGGTAGGACTTGGGGAGTGAGTGACCAGAGTTCTCAAGGGCTCATTGCTAGGGAACTATTCAAGGGGCAACTGGAAGTTTGGGAGTCAAGGCTAGCAGATGTGGGCCCTGTCAGGAAGGATAGTGTTGCCTGTGGGATGGGAGTGGTCCCTCTCTCCTTCCTTTTCCAGCCATTCACCCCCGCTCCTGCCTCCACACATGATGACCTGTGTCCTTAAATGATTGTGCTCCGGGCTTCAGGCCTGGTGAAGGAGCTCTGGAACCCAGGGTACCCTGAAGCAGGGGTGGGGAGGCTTTCCCACCCCTGGGAAAGCCAACTGGAGAGATTCGCTTCATGTCAGGTTTCTTTTTTTCTGGTGCCTACTGTCTAAACAAGAAGCTACAGAATCAATATTCGTATTCCCAGAGGGAAGCGTGTGTGTGGTTTTTGCTTTTTTTCCTTTCCTTTCCTCTCTTGTCCTGTGTAACCTGAAGAGCCTCCTGAGCTGCCTGTGGCTAAGGGCAGAAGGGGGAAGGGTCAGTGCAGGTGACCACAGAGATTGAGATGCCCCTAGGGGCTTGTGGGGTTCCCTCAGGGGCCTTTTGGTGTCTCCCTAAAACAGTCAAGGATTCTGTCATTCAAGAACACACAGACCGAGCACACATAAGGTCAGGATCTAAGAGGCAGGTCCTGGCTGAGCCACCGTAGGATTCAGACCAATGGCTTGGTGTCCCCAGTCCTGGTTCTGCTCCCCTTACCTGGGCCCCCACAGGGCCACTGCTAGTACTGAGCCTGGTGAGAGAGGGGCCTCACAGACTAGGAGACTCTATCTAGCAGGACTGGGTGGGAAGAATCTTCACCAAGTGGCCCAGAGGGTGTCTTCCTTGGGTCAGGGGACCTCTGTCAAGGGCAAGTCCAGCCCAATCTTCTCAGCTGGGTAGATTGCTTGCTGACCTTGAAAAAACCTCTTCTCCTTGGGCCTCAGTTTCCTCTCTTCTGGGATCCTTCCAACTCTGATATCCCAATGCTCTAAGATAGATCTGGGGTCTTTCCGCTCCACTCCCCACCCTGCTATAGTCGTGGGTTGAGGCCTGACCCCCAGCCCTGGTGGGTCTTATCTCTTCTGATGTGGGGGTACTTGGACCTCCCATCCTGGCCTCTGGCTATCCCTTGGGGTGTCTGGCAGCTACTTTTCAGATTGACCCACTTTGAGCTCTGATCAGCCTAATTATTCAGCAGAGAGGGAGGGGCATGGGAAATCTTTCCTGCTGTTTGTTTATCGTCTCTCATCACTTTGGAAATGACCCTCATTAAACAAAGGGGAAAGGAGTGGGTGAGAAGTCTCTTACCTCCCCTTCTTAGACCCTGGGACCCTTGCTTCCATCATGATGCCTTCCTTCCCTGCTGGCCAGGTCTTTCTGAATGAGCCCTCTCTTGGTGTGCGCTGAGACTCTACCACATTTCTTACCAGCTGTGTGACGTTGGGAATTTTATCAGCTTCTCTGGGGCCTCATCTGTAAAATGGGATTCCCAAGAGGGTGCTGCTTCATAGTGTTGGGGACTGACAGGTCATGAGGGATGGGCCTGGCCCCAGGGAGTGTGTGATAAGGATCTGGGGAGAGGTTCTCCATCCAGCTGAGCCTGCACTCTGAGTCCCAGGCACCTGTCCCCTCACCCACAGCACCCAGCTCTCAGCCGGCCCCTACAGGTACTTGAGACCAGTCGTAGTTTCTGGGTCTTTCTTCTTGTGCTCAGCTCTTGCCTTGGTCTGTGTGCACATGTAAGCTTGTATGTTAGAGTTTCTACACTTGCGTGGCCATGTGTGTTTGTGCATGTGTGTCGCACGTGCATGTATGTTTGTGTACACACTCACTTATGTGTATGTGTGTAGGCATGTGTGCATGTGAATTCTCATGTGTATCACAGGTGCAGCATGTGTATGTGCCCATGAATTCAAATGCGGGCATGTGCTTGTGTGTGTGTGTGCCTGTGTAGTGCAGGCACATGTGCAGTTTATCTCTCTGCAGCCAGAATGTGCTCCTAGTGCCCACTTTCACCACCCGCCTTTGAGGTTAATGCCAGGGCTCGGCTGAGCAAACACTGGCGGTGAGAAATAAAGCATCCTGATTGTTAGGGCCAGTGTTTTGCAAACTTTTATGTCAGGAACAGCTGAGTTAAGGCTGAGCTGGAAAGTTTGATCATCTACCAACTGGCGTGATGACAGTCTGTGAAGGAAACAGAGGCTGCATCCTTGTAATTCAAATTTTTGCAAGTTGAATGGTATTTAGATTCACTGGAGGACTTGGGACTCAGAGGAGCTCCTCAAGTCCCTCGTGAAGTGAAACGTCTTTGCAAACAGCCCTTCCCTGTGGAAAATCTGGAGGGAGGGCGTGGAGGTCAGGGCACAGGCAGAGTGGGAAGCCCTTGCTGTGTGACTTTGGCTGGCGTTCTTTCAGAGTGGGTGCTTCTTGTTTGCACCCCGAAGGGCAGGATACTGGCAGCCCTCGGAGCATCTGTTGCAGGCTTGGGGTCCTCCCCCACAGCACGACACCATGCAGTCAGCAGGCACGATTTGGGGTGTAAAAGCTTTGGCTTGATGAGCCCCGCATGTTCTTCTGCTTGGAGCATCTCCAGCAAAGATGCTTCCTTTTGAGGATGAATTTTTGTCTACTGAGTCTTCTTAAAGCTCTCCAGGTACCCTGTGATGGGCACTGGCCCTTTGGACTGGGTGGGTCCACATCTGGTGGGTTCTGATGTCTGAGAGAACTGCAAGTTTGGCTTTTCTGGCATTCTCAGGGCTTGTGTGTTGTCACTGCTGGGATGGCCCTGGGTCCTTGGCATTTTGGGAAGGGGCTTCCGCAAAGGGAAGACAGTAGTGACTGCAAGGGGTTCAGGAGCCTCTGGGCCAGGAGGGGTTCCTGTGGGGGCAGGGAGCCTGTGTGGAACCACCTTTTCAGGCAGTATGAACCTTGCATGCTTCCTTGACTTGGGAAGAACATGTCACAGCTACAGAAGCCCCCAGAAGCCCTGATGCTCCCCTCACATAGACAGAGAAACTAAGGCCCAAGTTGGGGAAAGGGAGCCTGCAGGCCCCACATTTCTGCTGTGAGCCGGGCCCAATCCCCATTCCTAGTACTCAATACAGGCTGCTGGTTGGGTGATTCCTCATTCAGCCTTTCTTGTACTAACTACAACTGTTTATCTTAAATTACCTATCCATGACTGGGGTGAAGGAGCAAGTTGGGGTCTCCTTTGGCAAACCCACAGGGTAAGGTACCTACGTGGTGTGAGCCCCTCGACCACAGTCTCTGGGGCAGACTTCGATGTCAGTGCCCCTGTGCTGTTTCAGAGTCACCAAATCTTTCTGGGTCCCCTTGGGAAGGACAGCTTTGTCACCAGGCAGTATGGGCACGGATGGGCTGGCATGTTCCTGAGACAGGTAGAGGCCCCTGCTCTGCCTCAAGTTTCCAGCCTGACATGGCATTTTCGTCTTGATAACTTCCTTCTGTAGCCCGTGTTCTCCTCCCGCTGGCTGGCGCTGCCTGAAATGCTGCATTTGAAGCCTTAAAGGTCAGGCCTGGTGCTGCCACTGGTACCGACAAACAAACAACAAAACAACCCACCCCAGCCCTGCCCCCAGCTTAGTGATTAGAAAAGAGAACAAGCTGACAAAACAGGCCTTGGTGATAAGGGCCTTTCTCCCTATGAGCTGAGGCAGGGGTAGCTGTAGTAGGGCCCCTGGAGTCTTCTCTTCTCTTCTTGGAGCCCTCAGGCATGCTGCAGTATCTCTCATTGGGGGTTACCTGTAGCCTTGCCCCTCAGAAGCCTGCCATGGGCAGAGCCCTACTTCTCAGTGCAGCATTTGAGGCCTTGCCTGTGCTGCCAGCCTCTGGCCACTAGCCCTGAGAATATCCAGGACACATGCAGGTCCCAGTAGGAGCTCTGGCCTCCCAACATTCTGGCCTTTGCTCACCATGTCCCTCTCCAGACTGGCCTGCTCTGCCTGCATCCTGGGTCAAGGAGCCTTCTTGACCAACACCCTCCTCTGGCTTCCTACCCTGTGGGCCTCTCCTATCACCCTGTGCCCTCTCCTCCAGCTCTGTGCCAGTTCATAGGACCCTCGAGGAGTTGGCATTGAGCTGACTGCCACCCCTTCAAAAGCTGATCCTGAGGACTATATTTGGCTGCAAGGAAAAGAGGCTGCTTCTGTACATACCTTGGCAACCCCAGTATGATGGTTTGCTTCTTCATGGTTAGGCCATTTATCCCCGGAAGTTGAGAGGTGGGTGATGTGGACTGTCAGACCAAGTTCTTGCCTGTGCTCTGCGTGGCTGGTCTCTCACTTTTAGTGTGGCTCTCTGTCCTTGGCAACTTTCCTTATGGCAACAAGATGGCTGCCACAGCTCCAGGCATCACATGCAGACCCAGACATTAGGCATAGAAAAGATGGTTCTTCTGGGTTCCTATTAAGAAGAGAGGAAACCTTGCCCAGAAACCCTTAGCAGACTTTCCCTCATACCTATTGGCTGGTGCTGAGTCACATGTCCACTCTAAGCCTATCACTGGCAATATAGAAGGTTTATGGTGATTGACCTAAGTTAATCAGGATTTGCCCTTGAGCTGAGAATGGGGTCACCTTGGGACTGGAGGTGGAGATTCTGCTGACTTGGGTTTTATTAGCAAGAAGGCAGGGAGTGATGGACAGGGAGGCAGTCTGCTACAGGGTCAGTCAGATACGAAGCCTGAAGATGGGAGTAGGAGCAAAGGAAGAAGATGGTAGGGGAAGGGAGAAGAGGGATGGCCATGCCAAGCAAATGTTTGTAAAGAAAGTAGCTATTTTAATCATGTCAGTCACTGCAAAGCTGGGCCATGGGTGGTATATTTTACATATGTCAGTGGGGTCAGTCCGTTTTTATCCCCATTTCACAGAAAAGAAAAATGGCCAGGCTAAGGATGCTAAAATCACACAGATGAAGAGTGCTGGAGGCAGGATTCTGCCTAGTGCTGGGGGCCAAGCTTTCAGCCCTGCCCCACAGAGCCCTTCCGCAGCTCATCTCTTCCAGACCACAGGACCCTCAGAGTGTCCCCACATGCCCATGCTGTTCCATCATGCGTGTCCCTCTGCAAGGGCTGACCCTCAGGCTGACATCCTTGGAAGACTTACTGCACTGGCTACTGGCTTTCTCACTGGGCCTGTGGCACCCCCAGTTCCCTAAAGGCAGCTCAGGTACCAAAAGTAGGAGATTCTTGGCCTCCAATCCCCCTCCCAGAAGAATAGTCCCACCCTCACCTGTGGTATGGGTATGGGTCAATGGGAACTATGAGACCATTGGTCCAGTTTAACTCCTGAGTGGTATAGATGGGGAAACTGAGGCCCAGAGAGGGATGCTGCCCTGGGCTTCAGCAGTTGAGACATAGCCTAGATTCAAACCCAGGGGTGGGAGGGGCAGCCACTGCCCTGGAGTTGCCGTGCTGTGACAGTTGGATTTGTTCAGTCAGGGGCCTGAAGGAGGTCATTCAGGCTACTCCCCCATCCTGGGCAGGGCCTAGGGCAGACTGTTTAGAACAGCAGGAAGCTGCTGGTTCAGATGATGTCTGAAGATAGGGCTGACATGCGTGGGCTAAGAGGACAGGAAAGGGGGCATGTCCTGCTGCTGTGGAACAGCTTAGCTGACCTGACCTTAATAGGCCATAACCAAGAAAGTGACCCATGGATATGGCCAAGGGGAAGGCCCAAATCTGACTGGGTGCCGCCCATGAGACTTCATTCTCATCTTGAGGGGAGGATAGCTTCAGGGTGGTTGTACGTGTACCTATAGTGGGAGTATACTTGTGTCTACTTACTACAGAGGGGTTTGGGGTGTCATTGGTCAGCACCCTGGTGGATATGACAAGATCTGTGCTCCACTGAGGCCATGTTCTTATGTCCTGGCACCTGGCCCTTCCTATTACTTTCTGGGCTCTGTTCCCTACACCAATTGAGTCCAGGTTAGGCACAGTGTCCAGGAGTTGGTCAGCCAATTACACATGTCTTGGGATAAACCCTGAGCTCTGTCTTGCTTTGGGTTGGGGTGCCCCTGTGGCCACTGTTCTCCACCTGTCACATGAGGGAGGAGGGCTCTTCGGAGCTGTACAAGGGCCAGGGAAGGGAAGGAACTGGCCTCTACTGGGTACAGCCATGAGTCCTCCAGACCAAGACAGGCCTCCTCTGATCTGGGTCTACTTCCAAAGTCTTCTCCCCATCTCTTGTGGGAAACTGGTAGTAACGTCTCCTATGTGTATATGCAGTAGCGGAGCAGGGCAGCCTAGAGTCACTCTCAATCCTCCAACCTTTCTATCCCTCACCTTTTCTCCCCATTCCTCCACCCCCTAGGCTGTACCTTGCCATAAGCAGGCAGGGTGGCCTGGAGGTAGGGAGGCAGCATGCATAATTTTTTAAGCCAGACCTTGGCTGGTACAGGCCCTAGAAACCCTAGGGTCTGTGGGCCTCCCCTCTGCCCTTCCTCTCCCAGTCTCTTCCTACCCTACCCTAGCCTCAGACCCTGGCCAGCTCTCTTTGGTAGTCTGGGCCAGCCTCCTGCCCTCCTCCTCCCAGCCTCAGTGTCCTCATCATCCCAGCACCCTCCAGAGTGACGGTTCCTTCTGCAGCTGATGATGCTGCTCCCCCTGCCACTTGCATCTGCATAGCTATCGCCTCTGTCCTGCCCTGTAACTGTGCTGTGGAGATCTCAGGCAGGGTCTCTGAGGGGCATCAGAGGAGTCTCTGAAGGGGATCTCTGCTCTCAGGACTCAGTGCCCAGTAAGGCAGCAGCCAGCTCCTTCCCTGGAGACTTAACAAGCACCTACAATGCATTGAGCATGGAGGAAGCTGGGGAGAGATTGGGTGGGCTGCTGAGGGCCCTGCCCCAAGCAGGACCTATCTGTGGTTCGGCTGGCCTCTGCCTGTCCCTCAGCTCTCGGCTGGAAGTCACTGTCCCCTGAAACCACCCCCTTGTGTGGGTCGGGAGCTTCCTAGGCTGCTCCAAGCCCCCTTCTTCCCTCATTCTTGTCCTGAAATAGACTTTGCTGCCTGGCTATTCAGGGGCTGTGTGCCTAGGAGGGGCAGGGGCAGTGGTAGCCTGTCCTTGGCTGGAGCTCCAGGCTAGCACATACCAAGTGTTCAATAAATGTTTGCTGAGCAGGGGGCCCATGGTGTATAGGTGTCTACAGGGCCAAGCTGGTCATGACTGTGGAGGATAGAGTAGGCTACCACATGGTCTAAGACAGGGCCTGGCTTTGCTGATGCCAGAGGGCAAAGGCTACCTCCACACATCCTCCTATGGCTCTTATAAGGGGTTGCCCCAGCCCAGGGCTCCCCTGGGGAGTGAGGTTTAGGGACAGTCCAGGGACCCACTGGACTGTATTATTTAATGGGGTAGGGACAGGGCCTGGGACCGGGCATCAGCATTTTTCTGAAGTGCCTTCCTCCACACCCCCCTGCTGACCTGTGGCCTTAGGGATAGGAAGGTAAACAGGACCCCCTAGCAAGGGGGCGCTGAGGCTCCCAGGGAAGAGGGATGGGAAACTGGATACTGGTTCTGAGAAGTATCCTGACCATGATGTCTGTAGGAGTCAGCTGTTCCCAAGTGCCTGTGCATGCAACCAGTTGCCAAAGCCCGCACTCTGTCCCAGGGAGATCACCTGGCCTTCTCAGTTGCTGGCCCACTCCTTCCAGACTGCTCCTCTGCATTGATTCTTGCCCATGTCCCAGCTGCCTTGCTGACCACTCCATGCCCGTCTTTGAGGACCTGAAAGACTGTCCCTTCACCACCCAAGTCTACTCTTCATGTCTTAGCTGTGAGCTGGCCCTGAGTGGGCTCTGGGGTCTCCAGGGGTCAACTGAGTCTCTGCACTCAGGGAGCTCACAGTCCATGGGGAGGATAAACAGTGAAAAAGTGAGGATGAGTAAATAACAGCCATGTGTGGCTGGTGCTCCAAGCAGCATCCAGCAGGTGAAGAGACACGCTCTAGGCCCCAGGGTTTCCAGCCAGTCCCATGGCCCTGGACCTCCCCAGTCAAGGTGTGGAGGTCCTGAGGAGATAACCTTGACCTACCTTCCTTTGAGGATAAGTCCCTGAAGAGGGGACAAGACAAGGGGTAAGGTTGGAGTTGGGGAGAGGTTTGCCTTGTATGTCCAGTCCAGCCCTAATTCTGGAAGCTTGCGGCAAGCCCCACCCTTCTGTTACTGATATGCTCCCCATGGCTGCTGCACCCCTGCGCTGGGCCTTCTAGCACCTAGGAGGCTATGGGATGCCCAGAGCTCATGACTGTGGCCCTGATTGTTTGGTGCCCCACAGCCCCAAGTTTCTTGGCACAGAGCAGCTGGGGAGAGGGTTGTGTGGGAACATTCCCAGAGGCCATTAAGCCTAATAATTTACATTGTTCCTGAGCTAGCGCCGGGGGAAATATATTTCACAGGTGATTTCCAGACTGGTGGCATATGGAGGAGGCTCTAAAATGAAGATGGGTGGGGACTTCCCAAGGCCGTCTAAGAGGGACCCAGAGCCATGGGCCGTGTTGGCCTCGATTTGTATGCCTACTGCATGAGAGAAAACCTGGTCCTAGGGATTATAAAGATAGCCCCATGTGTGTCCTTGTTTGTGCCTCAGTTACCTCATCTTTAAAATGGGATCACATTTCTTCTGTATTGTAGTTGTAAGGATGGATCCAGTCGTTCAGTCAACATTTCTTGAGCACCTGCTAAGTGCCAAGCCCTGGTCTCAGGAGATGATATAATGTGATATTCTAGTGACAGTATCTGTGTCAAAAAAACACCAGAAAAATGGTGAGAGTTTTGCACCTGTGGGCATTCTGGTGAGGGCAGCAGCTGGAGGGTCTTACAAGTGGAACTCCCATTGAACTGGGAGGGTTTATAGCAATCTCCCCAACCTCTAACCTTTGTTGTGCTGAAACTTAGCACTCTCTGTGGCCCCACTCTAGGGGTCAAGATCACAAATTACAAAGTACAGGGTAGTGTCAGGGTACCCAGATCAGGAGGCTCTGTACCAGGTCCCAGGTCCCACTGGTTTGTGTCTGGAGTAAATGAATGAATAGAATCCATTCTGGAGAGGTTGAGTACCTCCTTGCCAGCCCGTTCCCCCTTTGTCTTACTCGGGGACCCCACTTCCCTGGGTGCACCCATGCTCAACACCTTTGCCATTTAGTACATGGAATGCTCAATGTGTGCTTGAGGACTAGAATTCTGCAGGCCTCATTGTGGAGATAGCCTGCCTTCGTGCCCATAGTCACAGTCTATGGGTACTCACGACATCACTGTGTGCAGGTCTCACTGCTGGGCCTTGCACATGCTATGCCCTTTGTTTGGATTGTCCTCCTGCTCTGTGATGCCACCCTCCCTGGCCAGCCCCCTAGGCCAGGTCAGGCCCCTTCCCATGCATCCTGCCCCCAGGGCTCTCTGGACTCCTCTTCCCTGCGCTCATCAGGCCTTGATCCAGATCAGATGTCAGCTTTCTCTGCCTGAATGCCAGGCTACCAGGGACAGGCTTGCATCTGCCCTGCTCACCGTGTACTCCCTCCCTGGTGCCCACAGTAGGTACATAGTAACTATCCAAATGAATGAATGCCTGAGCGAGTGAGTGAGTAGAGAGTGAGTGAGCTGGTTGGGAATTTACAGAAAGTTGGAAACACCTGCAAAGTATTCTGTCAGTTATGTATCCTGCTGGTTTGGCCACCTACCTCTCCTCAAGCCACCCTGAGGACAACAATACAGGCCCTCCAGGCAAGGTGGCTCCTCTCTGGCCACCACCCTAGGGATGCCAGCAGGGTGGAGCTTTTGGGGTGGTGCTTGAAGCGCCTGCCTTGCTGCAGCTGTGAATGTCTCCCAGCCCTCAGAGGGGATTTACATTGCTAAAGGATTCACCACAGAGGAACAGGTTCGTGGTGCTGTCAAGGCAGGCTGAGCACTCACATTCAATTTACATGCAGTTTGGCTCGTTCTAAGAATGCAGGCACCAGTGAGAAGCACACCCCAGAGGAAGTGGGCGTTCTCTCCATACCTGGTCCAGAATCCCTGGTGGGGGGATTTTAGGGAGCTGGGACTTTGCCCTGCTGCAACAATATTCCTACAGTAGCATAGCTCTGGTAGATTATAAGGAAGTACTTCCCCACTGCACCCAGCTTTGGCTTGTTTGGGGAGGCAGTGGGGTCCCTGATATAGGGGTGGGCCAACCCTCTTCTTAAAGTTGGTAGAGGTTATAAATCAGAGGTGCCCTTATCTGCACCCTGTTTTCTAAGTTTGGCCATTGAAGCCTACCTTGGGATTAAGGAGGCCTAATGGCCTAGGGGAAGGGAATATGGCTCTAGTGCCAGTTGCTATTGGACTCAAATTCTGGTTCAGCACACACTGGCTGTGTGGTCTTGGGTAAGTTGCCTTAATGTCCTCATCCATGAAGTGGGCATGAAGTGGTCTGCACCTGGCCAAGGGCACTGTGTAGCTTCAGTGGGAATCACATACATAGCACCCAGCACACCAGCCCTGCCGTCCAGCCTCTCTCCTACTGCTGAGGGAGATGGTCTGGACAGGCACCGGTCTGATGGAGGGAAGATGTTCTGGTAAATCTATCCTCCAAGTATTTCCAGAAGACTCTTCTTAGCCAGACTTCAGGCTAAGCTCTGCAGAAAGCTTGGTGATGGGACCAGGCTGCAGCCCTAACCCAAGGTGAGACTTTGGTAACGTGTCTTGAGGACTGTGGGCTTAAGGAAGGGGTGGGGAAAATCCAGAAAGGCTTACTAGTGGAGGTGACTGGGCCAGGTAGCAGAAGGCCAGTGAACAAAACTGACCCTGATGGGTTGAGTTCTGAAGTCTTCTCATGGCCTATCCTCTGTACCTGGATGTTTTTAGGGGACCTGCAAGCTTCCACAGAAGTCTCTACTCTGAGGGGAGCAAAGGACCCTGAGGGGGTCTCCATCCTCCTCAAGGCAGGAGGCCTTATTGAGGACGCACACAGAGGACAGCTATTTGTGGCTTAGCGAGGATTTGACTCATGCTGGGAGTGGGGAGGATATGCAGGAGGGGAGATGGGGACATGTGAATCACAGAATCTGACCAAAGTGGTTGGTGACACATGGACAGGGTCTGTCTTGCCTTGCCACCTCTAGTCAAGCCTTAGCTACTGGTGTGGGGCAGGAACAGAAGGCTGGAGCTCCTGGGTTCCTCCCTGATTCACCTGAGACCTCCACAGGTTCCTCAACCCTGCTCTGTACTTTCTGAGACCAGGCTCAGATGTGGCTCCCCCATTACAGCACCTGGCTGGGCACACAGGGGCTACGGCAATATATACACCTCCTGAGATCCAATCTCGCTGAACCTCAGCTTACCTGTTTATTAAATGGGCGTGGGCAGAGGTTATGTTCCCACTATACCTGACTATCTGGGGAGAGGAGGTGTTGCAGACCCCAGAATACCCAGTTTGTGTTGAGACACATGCCTCTAGGCCTGGGAAACAGGTGGTGGACCCTGGGCAGAGTAGACAGTAGGTACCTATCCCAGTGCCCCTGGCCTAGACCCCTTACTTTGTCCCAGGGAGGCTGTGGTTGGTTCATGAGCTCATCTTGCTGATTGCTATATCCCAGCTCTACTCTGTTGGGACATCCACAAACAATGACACCTCTGTGAGCCTCAGTTACTGGGAGAGTTGCTGACCTCAGGAAAGAACTCTCCCACCACCTCTGTGGAGTGAGCGCTAAGTCACGGTTGCTATTTGTGGCTGCTTATCTCTGTATCCCAGGGGTTTCTCAGTATATTTAAAACACAGGAATAAAGAAGTGTTGGGGGTGCTGGGAGATGCATGGGGCCTGTGGACTCTGAATCTGGGCTCTTCAGAACAGCCTCAATGTTTGTAATGATTATTTACTGAATACGGAGGCATGTTTTTGTGGTGCTGCTTTCTAAAACACGTTTGTATTCATCACTACCTTGCCGGTTGCCTATTGGGGCTCCACATAGGATTTTGTTGGCAAAATAAAAGCCAGATGATATTGCTGCAGGGAAGCTTGAAAACCACCAGTTTAGTTCAACTTTGTTAGTCCACAGATGGGAAACCAAGGCACAGACAGGGGAGTGGGTGAGCCTGCACAAAGCCTGTGGATGCTGGCCACAGAACTTAAGTGTTCAGGAAAAACACATAGGGCGGGGGGCGGGGGTGGAGGTGCTAGGGTGTTTGGGGACAGGGTGACGGAGATAGGGTAGAGGATAGCCCAGGGCTGGGTCACTCCTTCTCCGCACTTTCTTCTTGCTTCCTGGAAGAAGTGGCTGCTCCAGCGCCAGGCTCTTCTGAGAGAGCCATGAATTATGCACGGAAGCCACAGGCCTGGGCAGGCCCATCATAAATGAGCCTTAATAATTCATATGGAAAGGAGCCAGGGAAAGGGAGGGCCTTCTGGGCCAGCTCTGGGGCAACCACCACATTTCCAACCCCTCCCAGACCCCCACTGCCCACCCCACCTGCTTGCTCCTATGGCCAGCCACACACAGGCTGGAGCAGGATGGCTGAGAGGTCTGCAGGACTCTGGGGAGATGTAGTTGCTCAGCAAACAGCCTGTTTCTCCAGGCTGGAGAGCTGGAGCCTCCTCTTTCAGGGCTCACAGCCCAAGACAGAGGTGAATAGTAAATGAGAGAAGATGTCTGAGGGATACTAGCTAAAACTATAACCCCAGGAGGGGACACAGAGATCAGTTGCCTCTGGGGTGACAGTTTATAGTTGGGATCAAGTGGACTTCACTGAGCAGGTGGCATGTGGACAGAGACCTGAAGGAGTTGAGGGAGGCCCTGTAGACTCCTGGGGAGGCCCTGTAGACTTCTGAGGAGAGACTGTCCTAGGCAGAGAGATCAGAATGTGCAGAGGCCTATGCAGGTAGTCCAGAGGTGTGTTTAAGCCACACTGAGGAGGCCAGTGTGACCTGAGGAAGGCCCTCACAGAGGGAGGCCACTGGGGTGCAACCACTGGATGGACTTTGGTTTTTCCTCTAGTGCCACAGAGCTACAGCACAGAATTGACATAATTCTAGCAGGACACTCCAGCTATGTGTGGTGAACAGACTGGGGAGGTAGGGTGCCCGGGCAGAAGCTAGAGACTAGTGAGCTGGCAACTGTATGGTCCAGGAACCACGATGGCTGCCCAGGCCCGGGTGGGGGCCAGAGAAGTGGTAGGGGGTGTGCGAATCCAGGCACATTGTGAAAATGGAGCCAATAGGACTTGCTGACAGCCTGGATGTGGGTATGGGAGAATGTGGGTTCTGGGCCTTTGGCCTGAGCAAAGGAAGCTGCCATCAGTTGAGGCAAGGAAAGAGGGGGTGGGGAGGTGGGGGGAGTGGGTCCAGAGGGAGGTTAGTCTCTTGTTTTAGACATTTTCATTTGAGAGGTCCCTTAGACATCCAAGGGGCCGTGCCATACCAGAAGCTGGACATCCAAGACTGGTGTCCTGAGTTGAAGTCTGTCATCCTGATTGGCGTTCATGAACCCTCAGCCTTGGTGCATAACTCGATTACTCTGTTCCTCGATTTCTCCTTCTGAGGATTGGAGATAATGATCCGGCTGCTATGAAGGTGAAATAAAGCTGCACAGTAAGACCCCTGCTCTGCCACCACTGTGCCACAACACAGGTGCAGGCCTCAGGCAGGGAGGGCCCCCATCGGACCTCTTGGGACATGAATCCCCAAAAGGTCCATGGAGGCCTCTGGCCACCCCTTCTTGGTTTCAGAGGGAAAGTGAGACCTACAGAGACCATGCTACAGAGCCAAGTGGCAGCTTGGGCTTTCCTGGCCCTGAGTGGTGCTGCGCCCTGGCTCCAGGCCTTGTTCCCTCCCTCAGCTCTTCATCCTCCACCCCATCAGGCTGTTACAAGTAAATATTGGGCTGGACCTAGCACCCTAATTAAAGTCGGATGACTTCACCGTTAGTCTGAGGGGGAGGTGCAGGCTTGCTGCCTCCCAGCCAAGCACCAATTAGAAGGAAAAGTTCTTCCTTAGCAAGGGAAGGGAAGGGACAGCCCCATAATTAATAACCTCATTAAGGAGCAGTATTTGGGCAGGGTCCCAAGGCACACATAGTTGAGGTCAATGGATTTGGACTAATTCGCTCTTCGGCAATGCCAGCCCCTCCCCACCTCCTCAGGGTCTCGAGGTCCCTTGTGATAAATGAGTTTTTTTTCTCTTGTGTATACAGGATGAGTGAGTGGGGGTGTGGACAGGGCTCCTAGTAGTGTCATGTTGCTCACTCTGAGGGTCCCTTTAACTGAATCACAAACAGGTTGCTATAGGCCAGTCTCCTTTGAGTTCTGTGCCTCAGCTTACCAGCTTGTGAAATGGGAGTGACTAGCTAGGGAACCTTATTCTATCATGAATCAGCTAAGCAAGTATGTCCCCTTCTCAGTGCTCAGTTATCTTTCCATGGTCTAATCAATAACTCTGGCCTCAGTTATCTCTCCATGGTCTGTGTAGTGTGAGGCCAGCACTGACTGGCCCTACATCTCAAGGCACTGTGATCTTGATGGCCTGGAGTGGCTTGGCCCAGGTGGCCTCTGGGGAGTGAGTGGCCTCAGCTAGACTGTTGCCCTCTGCTGTTTCTGTCATCCTTGGGAGTTTCTGCCCTGGGCTTTGATCCTTGAAAGATGCCAAGATCTGAGAGTCTTCTTTCCTGAGTAGACAAGAAACAAGGAAGGTCTAGTCACAGCAGGTCCTGCCCTTCCTCAGGACTCCTCAAGCAAGGCACCCCACCAGGTCTCCCCTGTGTCAGGTCTCTGAGCCAGTGCAGGGAAGGGCTGCAGCCCACCTGGAGGTCCCAGTCCAAGGAGGAGGCATAGCCATTCTATGTTTAGGGAGCTGTAGGTCTGAGGAGGAGACTGGACTGTGGGGGAGCAGCCCCACCACCTGGATAGGGCTGTGTGCTCATGCATGTGTGGGTGGTGATCATCACTCGCATCCCTCACATGGGGCTAAGGGTACCACTTTTCTCTTCGTTGGCACCTGGGAGGTGGAGGGGGGTCTCCATTTTTTATCTCCATTTTTCAAATGGGAAAATAGAAGCCCAAACAGACATACCTGGATCTAGGGCTTGCAAGAGCCAGGGCTGGATCTGGACACTTAGTCCAGGTACAGAGGGACATCTGCCTGAGTGGTCAGAGAGGCCCTGGAGATGCCACCATCCTGGAGTGCAGCCTTGAGCTTTCTGCTGTTTGCAGCAGCGGTAGGACCTAGGGAAGGGGGCCAGCCTTGTCCCAAGCCTTGCTTCAGCGGGAACCACAGTTGATTTCCGACCAGAAGCACACCTCTCTAGGCTGGGATGGAGAAGTGGTCCCCTTACCCACCTACCAGTTTGTCTTCCCCTGGGGCAGGGTCAGCCTAACACAGACCCCTCTAGCCCAGCTCTCTTGGGCTTTCTTCGTGTCTGTGTCTCTCTGTCTGTCACTCTCACACCTGCACGCCCCTCCCCACCCTCCTGCCTGTCTTTCTTTCCCCTTCAGAAGCCTGTGAAGGCGCTGAGTTGGGAGGTGGCAGGCCAGCTGAAATATAACCGGAATAATTAAATAGCACTTTATTTTAAATCGTTGCCTCCCCCAGAACTGGGAGAATAATTGGCCAGCCTGTCACTAGAGTAGCAAGAGACCTGGAGCCCCCGCCATTGCCAAGTTTGGTTCACTGTGCCCTTGGCAGCAAGAGGCCTCTGCTGTGCCTGCTCCTGCACACCCCTCACCTGGCCCAGCCTAGTCCTGTCCTAGCATCTACCCTTCTGCCTCACCTGCTGTTTCACCCTCAGTACCCATCCCCTCGTGCCCCACACACGGTTTCTGACCTGCCAAGCTGAAGGGAGGGCTGCAGACTGCCTGTAGCCACCCAGTGCAACAGAGTTTATCCAGACAAGCTGTCTGGAAGAGGCAGCTGGGCTTTGATGCAAAAAATACCTCCATGTGAATGGAAAGAAGGCCTGCGGAGGCAGAACTTGGGGGCTCCAAGTCCCTCACTCCCTGCCAGGCCTTGGCCTCTTCTGGGCCTGCCCCTGTCTGCTCTTGCCTCCCCCTTCCCTTCTTGCCCCTCCACTGGGTCCAGCCGCCCACATCCACCCATGCCCTCTGAGGGTGAACCTGCAGTGTCACCTGTCTCTGGTTTTTTGATTTGTTTAATTATAGATGAGTTTTCTGCATAATTTATTCCAAAAGCCTGGATTATACTGTACAATTAAATCACATTCTGATCAACAACTTCACATATAAAATTAACAACTAGCAACAGTTTAATCTATGCGGTTGCATCTGCACACGAGCTCATACCCCTTTCTCCATCCTCTTCCTCCCCTCCTCCTCCCCTATTCTCTTCTTCCTCCTCCTCCTGTCCTCCTCCTCCCTTCTAGGTGAGCATTTGCAGCTGTCCTCTGAACTGGAGGCCCCACCTGAGTGCTCTGCAGTTTGACCCAGGGCCTCCCTAGCCTTCTAGCTGGGGCCTCAGTGGTTCTATCCACTAAAGGGGTCCTCAACCACAGCTCCTCACCCCATGACTTTGCTCCCTTGCCTGAGAGTGACACCCCTTTCTTTCCCTTAAGCCTCTTGGTTCTAAAACATGCCCTGGAGAACAAGGCCTGGCATCCCACAACTGTGGTATCATCTTCTTTTCTGCAGAGCTGAGGGAGCCTCAGCCTGCCAGGCCTTTTTCACAGAACCCATCCTCCATCCACCCTTCCCCCAGGTATAGGCATTCATCGAAGGTTTCCTGAGCCCTCAGTAAGTCCATAGATCTTAGAAGGGAGGGCTGCATTGGATAAACTGCTGTGCTAACCTTCAGGGGAGTTCCAAGTAATAATACTACTCATCAAGGTTTCCACGTGAATTTGTTCATTAAAACTATTCAGCCCGTTATTATAGCCCTCATTTGCAGATGGAAAAGCTGAGGTTCTGAGGGAATAGAACCCTCCAAGGTCACACAGCAGGCAGAGGTAGCCTCTCCCCTGAGGCTTCCTAGAGGCTGCCTTGTCCTGGAAGAATGGGGTTGTGGAGCTGATGGAGTCAGGAGGCCAGGTCTGGCTTCACTCTAAGTATATGACCTTGTACCCATACTTGCCAAGGGTCTCAGGTTTTTTATCTGTGAAATGGAGCCACAGGGCCTTCACTTCCCTAGGCTCAGTCCCCAGTCTCTCATGCCCACTCTAATCATTAAGTCACTGTAGCCCCTAGCTGCATGCATCTCCTCCTAGACACTCTCCTCTCTCTGTCTTGTTAATTTGGTACTTAGAAGCACTTAGGGATAAGCAGTTTCATCTCAATGAAGAGCATAGAAAATCACAAGAATGTGGAGAGCCAGCAGGTGGACTTCCCTGTTGGGTATGTGGCCTGTGGGCAACACTGCCTGGCCAGGGAGGCGTTGGCTGAGCCAGGTGCTTGGGTCCAAGCTGGTGGAAGACTGGGCAGGATTTGGTCAGTTGCCTTTGACTCAGTGGGGCCATGGAGTGTATGCATCCCCCACCCTTCCAGAGCCCCACACCTTTCTGCTGGAGTGACTATGACTGCCTGGCCTGAGTTTAACTTGGCTTGGTGGATGGCTTCTCCAGTCTCAAGACTGGAACACTGCAGGTGCATAGTCAACTCCTGGCTTCCTCAGTGCCTGTGTGCAACCCCTCTCAGCCAGCACTGGAACATTGGCCAAACCCTAGACCCTATAAAGTCACATATCTGTAACAATGGAATGAATTGTCCACCATGTTCTTTTTAACTCTAGGATATACATATTGCCTTGTGATTGAGTTTGATTTAGGTGACTAATCAGAGTAACTTGTTTTCCCTGGCATTGTGCTGATAGGCAGTAAACCATGGCCTGGGGTCTGCCTGGCAGGTCCAGGATGCCAGACTAAGGGCTAGAGCCACCCCTAGGCCCTGGGAAGGTATGTGTGTGTCCTGATGTGTCATGGAGGGCCCATCCCTGAAGTCTGTAGCAGTCTAGAGTGCTCAGCCTGGGAGTGGGAGTGGGGAGACTGTATGAGAGAGACAGAGAGAGGGAAGGAGACCAAGACAGAGTGTGTGTGTCTTGGGGAGGAATTGGACTTTATCCTGAGATTTGGCTCTTCTAAAAATTATTTTAGTGTTCAAATAGCCTTTTTAGATGAAATGATGGTGATTATAATAATAATGTGTTGTCTGAGCAAAATAAAACTTGGCATCTATGTCTATTCTCCCAATTAATTTTCTTCTACTTATCTGTGAAATCCTAGAAACAGAGACCTATAGACAGACTAGAAAAGAGTCACCAGCCTAGAATGAAATCAGTGCTGTGCTGGTAAATGTTTACAATTTGATCTCCAGGGGGAGAAAACCATGGTTTCTAGCATTTGCCGATTTCTGTGGTGTAAATATTCTCACTATGACCTATTTCAAGCTCCCACGGTGATAGGACTGAATGCAGAGTTGGGAAGAGGTACATGTGATCAACTTTTGTGAGTCAGCTCCTGCGACTCCAGCACACTTCTAGGTCAAGTCCTGTGTTCACTCCTTCCTTTATGGGTGACCTTGGGCAGGTCACTTAAACCCTCTATGCCTCCGTTTTCTTATCTGCATATTGGGGTGATAATGTTTGCTTCTTAGTGGGAATTGAAGCAAGAAAGCAAGTGACATGCTGACACCTTTGTACATAGTGGGTGCCTTTGTACATATTAGTCCCATGAAGGATTGCTTGGTATTTTGTTTTCCACACCAGTGGATGGCTAAGGTCTGGGTCAGGGCCAGGGCAGAGCTAATGGTTCCCTTTGGAGATCAGATTCTTGACTCTGCTCATTTGTCTGCCCTCTGCCTGGCTGCATAGCAGCCCATCCCCACATTAGCCCTCAGGGTTCCATCTCAAGATCACAAAAGAGCCACCTGCTACATTGTTTACCTACAGCCCAAGATCAGCGCCTGGTGGCCAGTGGCCAGGGGTCAAGCAGGCTCTTGCTTCTCTGATGCACTTTGCCCTCCCCAGGCTGGCAGCTGAAGCCTTGTTGCCCTTCCTAGCCCAGCCTGCAGCCTGACTCCACCTAGACTCAGGTTAGATTTTCCCTTGTAGTGGGGAGTGGAGGAGGGAATCCGGCTGTGGCTCAGTCAGCAACAAGCCGAAGCTAATACCTCTTTCTTTTGATGTTGATTTTTTTTTTCCCATCACGGTCCTGACATTCAGCTTGGCAAATTGCAATTAGTGATCTGCCCGCCTCCTGCTCTGAGTTCCCATGCCAACCGACCCAGGCATATACAATGGCCCAACCCCCAGCCACAGGCCTGAGAAGGGATGTGGGGCGGGGGGCCAGGTAAAGGCTTGGGCTCTTCTGACCCAGGGACCCAGAAGAGAGTCCTGGTCCAAGTGGCACTAGGGGAAGTAGCAGGCCCAGGGAGGAGTGTTGGGGCCAGATGCAATTTCCTAGACCCTATGTCTTCTGGGGTACCTGCATGGGCTAGGGGGTAGTATCACCCTACATCTGCCATGCCCTATGTGTTTGACTCATGGCTTATTTAAATCTTTGTGGTGATTCCTCTGTGGGCCCACCCTGAATGACTTTGTTCTGCAAAGTGGGAAAGTGTCAAGTGGGATGGGGTAGTTGAGATACCTTTTCAGACACATGAGACAAGGAGTCTTGGTCACAGAAGAAAGCACCTTTGACTGTGGGGAGAATGTCTCTCTGGCTGGCCAACACTGGTATAATTTTGCTCACCTGATCTGGCTCTGCCTAAGTGATTGAGGGAGTCACAGGCTTGAACCTAGGTGAGACCTCTCCCCAGATTCCTTCCTTCTTCCTGGTTGTGGGCTGAGAATACAGAGCCATGTGACCAACTCTCCATTCTGTCCACTCACAAATATCCGTGTGTGGCACCCTCAACTTGCCTATTCTGATGTATTCTTGTGACATCCTAAGAGGTTGCCCCAAATTGTCCCCACATCCCAGAGGAGAAAGCTTAGACACAGATGGAGGAAAACAATCCCAGGGTCGTACCAGTGTGAGAGAGACCTGCTCAGTTTGTGGCTCAGGTGAATTGTGGGGCTTTCTAGATCTCCAGTGTGGTGGAATGGTCGTTGGACTCGTAAAGTAGACATCAGCGATGAGCCTTAGATAGATGTCTCTCTACCAGGGTGCTGGGAATGTAAGGGCCATCTGAGCTGGAACTTTCCATGTCCACTGCTTAGATGAGGCTCAGTGAGGCAGCGACCTGCCCTGGTTATGCAGTGACTTGGTGACGGCCAGCAGTGTTCTAGCCTCTCCCCCAGGTCCCACCTGGTCTTGGGGACAGTAGGCTCCAAGATCCAGCAGACTGTCCCTACTCCAGCTTCCTCATGCCCCCCCCCCATGTCCAGAAGTCCTTATGTTCAGAGCAGCTACATCAAGGGCTGCCTCTTCACGGTGAAAAATAGTCTCCCTGCAGGCTTCTCCAAGCTGCTGAACTCCCTCAGTGCATCTACAATGCAATTCACTCTCCTCCCTGGCTGCCCCACAGTGCGTGAGGAGAGCCTGGGCCACTGGGTCTGGACTTCAAAGGGGAATCACAGGCACGCTCTGTTTCCTTGTCTCTGTTCCTTCTCTAGTGAAAATTGGGATGTGAGTGGATGGCTGCCCCCGGTCTCCCTGGGCGGCCTGGGTGGGGCTGTACCAGCTCCAAGCAGGCCTTCCTAATGTCTCTCTCTGCACGCAGGATGCAGCACTGGGCCCGGCGCCTGGAGCAGGAGGTTGACGGCGTGATGCGGATTTTTGGAGGCGTCCAGCAACTCCGTGAGGTGAGCCCAGAGCCACTTGCCTTCCCTTCAGGGACCTCCTTCCAAGGGTATGGGGGAAAGCTTCAGAAATGAGGGAGGAAGATTTGGTGTTGTTGAGGTCCTGGAGTGGTGGGATACTGCTGAGCCCATGGGGCAGGTGGAGAATGACTAGAAAAGCAGCTCTCCTGCAGGTCTTGGCTGCTCTTCCAGAGGTGGCTGTCAGAGCAGTGAACTGACTCAGTTGATGACCCTTGTCACTGAAAGGGTGCGGGGGCTTTCCAGGTTTTCAGCAGATGAGGTCTGTGTTTGAGGCTGCACCTGGGGTGGGATCCCAGGCTCAGGAGGGATCAGGGGATACAGGGGTACACAGAAGCCAAAGGAAAAATCCACGCAATGAATGGCATGGCCAGTCCACACAACCCTGAAAGTGGTGCTCGTGGCGCTGTAGCACTAGAAGAGTGAAAATCCTGTGCCTAGCGGGATGGAGGATAAGGTGCGGGAGGGGTGATTGATTATGCGCCAACCACCACATTCATCCTGGGAGATTATGTTAATGTTTGAAATAGTGATGTGAAGAACAGGCCATCCGTCACCCCCAGAAGGCTGCAAAATGTGTTGCTGTCAGGCCATGGGATCCTGAGCCATTGCTCTTTATGTGGAGACTCAGAGGCTCAGATTGCTGAGCTCTTGGAGTGATGGGGGTGGGACTCCCAGGGTATGAGCTGGTCTTCGAGGATCTTGTTGCTAGGGGGCTGGGCTTCGAGGTACTGACCACATCTGAGCCAGGGGTTGCATGGGAATCTTCTGCTGATAGTTGGCTGGGAACAGCAGAGGAAACCAACTTACTGTTTCAGCCCAGAGTCCAGGTCCAGGGTTTGGTGATTACATACCCAGTGTGTTCCTGTTGTTCCTGTTAATCTGGGCCGGGGTCAGCAGATGTAACCTCAGTGGTGCAGAGACCGTGGGGGTTGTCTTCAGCCCTTTCCTTGTGCTAAGCTTATAGCTGGTACCCAGGAAATGGGGACAGCAGTGAGTGTGTCAACACTGGCTGTGGATGTAGGACCTCTGGCACAGGATGGGACTGATTGGGGGTGGCTAATGAGGTGGTAACATGGTGGGGTGGGGGGGTCCGGGTCTGGAGGTCTGAGCCCTCAGTTTGCTGGGTGTCTTCCCCACAGTGGCCCAGCAACTCTGAACCTTCCTTTCCTAGTGGCTGGGCTTGAATTGCAGTAGCTCCATCGCTCCATCACACTCTCTTCCTGTGAACTCTCAATGACTCAGCCACACTCGGAGGCCAGCAGAGCTTTCCAGAGAAAGCACTGTAAAAAAGGCTGTTCCGGAATAGGAGTCAATTTAGGCTCAGGAATAGCACCCAGCACTAACCAGGCTCTAAGTGGCTACTGCCAAATACAGCTGTGTAGGTTAATGAAGAAGTGATAGCTCCCTGGCATGTAGGTCTTGTACCTTACCAAGCTGTGTAGCAGGACATAAAATGTACCCCACATAAGGAGTTAACCATGCACCTCCAATCAAGAATCCTCCATACTTTGAATCCTCGGCTGAGGACATTATGTTATACTCGTGAGTCACTCAGACCTGGAAAGGTTGTCAATGAAAAAATAATCTACATACTAATGCCTGGACTCAGATCTATCTGGACCACTGGGCTTACTAGATTGTGAGGACTAGAGATGAGATCTCCCTGCTCAGCGTACCCACTGTATGCCCCTGAGTGAGTCCTGAATCTTCTGTGATCCTCATTCTTGACCCATGGCATGGCTGGGAAGTCTGACTGGAGGATGAGGTGGAAAGAACAACAACTGACAGGCTGATGCTGACTTGTCCCCTGTTTTAGAAATCAAATTTGAATTTTTCTTGATCATTTTCATTTCCTGACTGTGTTCTCTTCCTTCTTATGGGACTTGAGTGATTCCACACACTTTCATCAGTGAGCATATCTCTCCCCTCCCCCATCTGCCCAGCAGTCACCAAGGTGGTCGTGATTGGCTTGTGGCAGAGCTGAGGCTTGGCCCCCAGGCTCCTGACTCCTGTTCCAGAGCGCTATTCCTTCTCCTTCTCTGGCTATGCTTCCTATTTTGGTAGGGTGGGTGAGATGAACCTGGGGCAGTGAGGAGCTGGGCCGGAGCAAGGCCATGCTTGGTGTGACAGGCAGCAGAGAAGTGCTGACCTGGCGTCCCCACCTCTTCCTGGCAGCCCCTCTGCTGCCGATGGCTGCCAGCTCTTCAGCGACTCTCTGTCCTGCTCCAGTTTTTCCTCACCTGCTTCCTCAGCCTCTTCCTGCTGACAGCTCTGGGTCTGCTTCTTGTCACAGGGTACTCTGGTGAGGTGGGTGGGGGAAGGGGGGCCAGGTGTGGAGTTCTAGGGGAAGAGCGCAACCCTGTGGGAGCAGGAGGGAGCCAATCCCACCTCTCCACAGCTTACCCCCAACCATGACTGAGCCACCATTGCTCTCCTTCAAATGCACATGAGAGGGCCCATGTGCCCAACCCATGCCTGACTCTGACAGGTCAGGAGAATGCTTGGAGCAGAGCCCTGACCCAGCTGTGGACGCTGTCATGGACCCTGGCACCCGCTTTGCCAAGCCTTGGCCTCAGCTCCTACTGGAGCTGCCCTTCCTCTGGCCTCCTTGAGCTGATTCTGAGCTGACCCAAGACACCTGCAGCTTGGGTGACCCTGGCATCTGGGCCCCTCTTGTCCTTCTTCCCTTCCATGTCTGCCCTCCCTGCCTGCCCCCCCCTCATCCTGGAGGCTGCTCCGCCCCCAGTAGCTTGGAGCCTCAAGGGCTGGCAGCTGCAAGAGTGCAGAAACTGCAGACAGTAGCATTTGGGAACATTTTCCTTGCCTTGGCACTTTCCTCCTTCCGACCTCACCACCACCCCATGGGGGCATGACTGAGTATAGACTGTGGCCTATTTGTGGGTTAGAAGCCACGGAATACTTCAGCAGGTATAAGGTCTCTCTGTGAAGACCCCATCTCATTTCCTCATCTAACCCCAGGGCCGGTGCACAGCTGGGGCTTCTGCTGTGGCCTGGTGCTCACATGACACCCCTACTCCCATGCTTGGCCAGACACTCTGAACCACACCCTCCTTGGTTCCCCAGTCTCACTGTCCCCGTAACCCCGGACCACTCTTGCCCTGAACAGGCCACAGAAGTGTGGACCCTACTGAAGTCTGCCCCCTCCAGAGCCCCTAGGGACTGAGCGAGGTCTCCCGAGCCCCTTCTCCACCCTCCCCCATTAGCACCATATTGTCCCCATCCTGGGGGAGAGCAGAGAGCATATGCTTGGGCTCTGAGCTCATTTACATAATGAGGCTGATCAGAATGAATAATTCATTAGGTGCCTGGGGGTGCACGGGGGTGGAGGCAGGGAGGATGTGGAGATAGGCAGGTCTCCCTTCTCTGAAACCCAGGTCATTCTGGATGGTACAGCCAGGGACCTATCCCTTTCTGACTGAGTGTCTAGGATACAAGGGTGAACAATGCAGGGAGTCTTATGAGAAGGCAAAGGCAAGAGAGATTATAGTCAGACATGATGAAGAACCAGTTGGCTCATCAGGTGCACCAGCCGTGGAATGTTTTGCTGACCTATTTGAGACAACTTCCTTGGAGGATCTTTACAGAAGGAGGGAAGCCCCTCTGCCTGGGGTAGGAGTTGAAGGTGAGGGGCAGTTTCCCGGCCAGAGCTCATCTGGGAGGAGGAACCTTGGACAGCCATGTCTGGGGGCCATAGGCTACCCTCTGGAAAAACTCAAGCCAATTCTGGACCCACAGGCTCCTTTCCCAGTTCACATCAAACTCCATATCTTGACCGCTGGTCAGGGCAGATATGGCATACAAGCTACCATCCCTACCACCTCAGCTCCTGTGATGGCCTTAGCTCAGCTTCATACTGCTGGTCATTCCTGTGGTCCTGTCACACAAATGGGGAAATCAAGGCACTGACTGACTCTAGCAGCCAGTCCCATCTTGGAGCTCTGGCAGGCCAGCCCTGAATGGTGGTGATGGTGTGGTCATGACAGAGGAGCCATGCTGGGGCAGCTTCTCCCATGGTGAACCTGCATTCACAGAGAGCTGTATCCCAGGACTCTTGTCCCAAACCCAAGTCTTTTGCTCCCCTTCCCACTGCTGTGCTTCTCTGGACAGTCCTGGGGATTCAGGCAAAGGGTTTCCATGTATCTTCACTTTTTATGGGCAGCCAGGAGTGGCATTTCTGAACCAGTGACAATGTCACAGTCCTACCCCATCTTGTGCTCCCCCGGCCATCCCTGCACTCCATCTACTCAGTTCTCCTCAGGAATGTATAATCAATATTTACACATCTGGAGCCAGCTCCTGGTATGAACCAAAGTCTGACCACCTCTAGGGCTCTTTCCTGAGAGACTCAGGTAGGTAGGGTAGGGTCCCTGTGCAGGCACCTTTGAAACAGGCTTCTCCCTGTTCCCCTCCACTCTCCTCCTCAGCTGACACAACCAACTCCTGAAACACATGACTCTAGGGTGCTGGCTGAGGCTGTGGTCTGTTCCCATTTGGGGAGGGTGCTCTCTGGGCATTTCAGCATCCTGAGTGGGGTGAGCAGTGCCTCAAAGTGCCAGGGAACCTCGGAACCTTATAGGGGCTGGGGCAGACAAGGAAGGAAGCTGGGGTGGGAGGCAGGTGGCACAGAAGCAGTCGCTGGAGGGCCAGGCAGGGAGCGCATAAGAGGTTGCAACACTCAGACCCCACAGTCTGTCCTTTCATCAGAGCGCTGTGGTTCACATGTGCCCCCAAGAGGCAGGCATGCAGTTCCTTGGCCAAGTCCCCGACTGGCACTGGCTATTGCAGCTGATGCTCCAAGAGTCAGGTGAGGGGTAGTGAGGGAGCCCCCTCAAGCCCGTCACAGCCCCTCTCCAAGGTTCTGCAGCCTAGGAACCATCATCCTAGGGACTCTGCACTTGCTCATCCTGCAGCTCCCACCCCTCCATCTAGCTGCCTCCCCAAGAGGCCCAGCAGTGCCCTCCTCTTTCCTGGTGTAGATGATCAGGATGTGGGGTGCATCGGAGTGGGGGGTGATGGGAAGGCGCGGGTGTGAAATATGCCGCTGGGTAGGGATTGCTGTCGCTCGCCTCCCTAAAAACCCACATATATTATTCTTTAATGGAAAGTTAATTGTCTTATTATTCCCTCCATATGGTCCTCTTGCTTGGCACCCAGCGGGGATGCATGGGGCTGGGGGGGGCTCCTGGGAGGGCATCTGAGACGTGGTAAGGCCGCTGCTCGAGCTTAATTGGGTACAGAGAGGCGAATGCATAGAAGCCTGACCGAAGCCCTTCCTAGACCCCCTCTGTTTACCCCCTAGCCCATCCTGCTCTCTACCTCTTTCCTTCTGGGGCCCTGACCTGGGGGCGGCCTCTTCTCGCACCCGCCTCCCACTGTAGGGTCTGGGAATGCTGTCTCCTGAGCACTATGGCGGGGAACACAGGACTGAATGGTGAATGGTTGTTGCCCTCCTGCCTCCCACCCTCCACACACACACTCTGTTGTCACTAGCAGGAGAAAATATCATTTTTGAAAAGCTTTTCTAAAGCTGTTTCATTCATGGCGGAGCTCCCATCTGAGGGCCAGCTTACTGGCTTAGGTCTCCTGTACCCCTCCACACTCCCCACCAGGGAGGGGCTGAGGGAGGTCAGTGTCAGGGGCTGCTCTAGTCCCTTGCCCCAGGGACCTTGGCTCATGTTGACTACCCCTTCCATGGACACCAGCCACAGGAGGAGGCTCCCCATCCCAGTGGTTCCTCCAGGGCTGCTGAGGCTGAGCCTTCTCAGCCCCCTGTTCCCCCCCAACCCACCCAACTTTCTGCTCCGTGGGACAAGGGATTGGGTGACAAAAGCCCCACAGGGGGGAGTGGGGACGGCCATTGCAGGCAGGCCCGGGGGGGCTGGGCAATA
>CAUYQG010010256.1:0-11162 GCA_963574415.1 Tarsius wallacei
GGTTTCCGCTGATGTTGGGGGCGCCCGGCAGGGCACGGGGTTGGGGGGGCCCAACCCTGGGGCCGGGGGCTGGGGGGGGGGTGGGCATGGGCGTGGAGGGGACAGGGGGTGGTAGAAACGTAAGGAAAATGCCTTTGGGCAATGTGAAGGGAACCTTTTCATAGTAATGACAAAATCAGAGTCCGGAAGTGACAGAAGTGACCTGCCAGCCCCCCAACAGTCAGCTCCTGAAATGCGCATGCCACTCCACCTGAGACACAGGCTGCTGGGTTCTCGTTGGCTGCCTCTGAAAGATGTCACCGTGGCCCAGAAATTCCTCCCACTTCATTGGTGACCAGAAGACATCGCCAGACAATGAGAAAAGCAGAGACCGGAGAAGGCCTTGTTCACCCACCAGCTCCAAGGGCTGCAGAATGGAGGGGGAGCCCAGAGACATCTTTGCGAGCCAGACACACTTCCTCATCAGACCCCGTTCTCTCTGAGGGAGCCAAACACACTTCCCGTGGCTTCCCTAGCCACAGCTGTGAGTGACACAGATAGGAAGATGTCTGCCCCAAAAAAAGCCCAACTGATTTCAGGAAGAAAAATGTAGGAATGTGGAGGCCTTAAGCTCGGGGCTTTTGACACTGTCCATGTAAACATTTCATACTTCTAGAATTTGAAGGAACTGCCTGCCCAGGAGCCCAAGCTGCAGCCTGTTGGAGAAGCATCAATTCCTTTCGCGTAGCTGGGGATCTTCTGCATGAGGTCAACTCTACCCATGAAATACAGCAACCAGCTGGGAGCTGAGTGGGTCGAAGTGTGTGTGTGTGTGTGTGTGTGTGTGTGTGTGTGTGTGTGTGTGTAAGATCCTCTGAAGAGAAGCTGCTTTGTCCCAGAGAAGGGGTAGTATATTAACTAACCAACCAAGACCAGGCACCTGAAAATAGAAAGGCCCTTCCTCTTCCCCACAGGGCTTGCAGTCTCTACTGCGAACATGGATCTTCCATAAATCTGCTTCTCAGGTGGTTGGACACAAGAGCAACCACAGAAGCATAGCCAGCTCTCAGGGCTCTCTGCTTTCCATGTGGGAGTAAGGTCTTCCAACACACTCTTCCTCTTCCAAAAGACTGTGTATCAGTCACTCCCTCTGGGGTTAAGAGGTGGACAGACAAGGGCATACAATGATAAGGGCTCTCTATGATAGGAGAGCTCCCAACCAAATTTAAAGTGTCAAGCCATTTGCACGGCAAGCTATTTTCTTTTGTTTTTTTGAGTCAGGATCTTGCTCTGTCACCCAGGCTGGAGTGCAGTGGCATAATCCCAGCTCATCACAGCCTCGACCTCCTGGGCTCAGGCGATCCTTCCACTTCAGCCTCCCAAGTAGCTGACATTGGTAGCCATGCACCACCATGCCTGGCTAATTTTTTTTAATTTTTTTTGTAGAGACAAAGTCTTGCTATGTTACCCAGGCCGGTCTTGAACTTCTGGGCTCAAGTAGTCCTCTCTCCTTGGCCTCTCAACATGCTAGGATTATAGGCGTGAGCCACACACCTGGCCGGAAAAGCTACTTCTTGAACAGGTGGGAGCAAAGGGACTTGAGTCCCTCCTTGAATCCTCCAGCACGTTCTTCTGGGAAGAAAGATCCTTGATGTGCTGAGTCTCATGGGGACGGGACAGAGGGCTTCTTACTCTGGATTTTTTCTCCCTGGTTGGGGGGTATTGCTCATCAGTGCCACTTTAGAAAGATGTTGAGCAATAGGGAAGAGGAGGTCGCCACCTGCCTCCCCCTTCCCTCAGCCTCTCTTTTCTTTTTGAGTCTGAGTCCTCTGACAGGTACTTCCAAGTTTCTAGGTCCCTCTGTCCCAGAACCTTTTGGAGAGACAATCCTGGAGTGCTGACTGTTACAGTCCAGGGGTGGGGGTTCTGAGTGGGGGGGGGTGGACTTCTCATCCACTTTGCTTCAGGGAAAGAAGAGTTGTCTTTCTGCATTGGCTCCTGACTCACTAGGGAAGTGGACAGAGCTAACCAGGCATGCCCTGCCCTAACCCTCCTCTAGAAAGCACATCTGCATGGATGGGTTTATCACTTGTCCACTGTCACAGCAATGCTGCGTAACAAATAGCCCCCCAAAATTGGTGGCCTAAAACAGTGTGCACTTGTCTAGCACACAAGTCTGCAGGGCAGGAGTCTGTGCAGTTCTCCTGATCTAGGTTGGGCTTGCTCACATGTCTGGGGCCACTGGGCTGTTATGTCCCAGGGGGTGCTCAGGGTGCAAATAGGACTTGGAACTGCTCTATGGGCTTTGGTCCCTCCCACAGGCCAGCTCTGGTGAAAGCAGAAATGAACAAGTGCCTTCCAAGCCTTGGCCGACACCACACCTCCCATGTTCTCCTTGGCCAAAGCAAGTCGCATGGCCGGACTCAGCATTAAGGTGTGGGGAAATGGACCTGCCCCTTGAGTGTCCCCTCTATACGGTCATAGCAGAAGGCTGAGAATTCAGAGGGGTAAAGAACCGGGACTGCTGCTACTGTCAGCCTAGTACAACCTGAAAGTCTTGGTTCCAATCACTGGTTTGGAAGACTCCTCCCCTGCAGAGGAAGAGAGTCCTGCTCCCCTCACCCTTGGCAGCAGGAATAGCATCCCCGTCTTTTACCTGATACCTTGTGCCTTCGGGCTGCTGTGTTTAGGGGCTGGGGGAGCAGGTCCAGGAATCCACTCACTTTGGAGGATCCTGGGTGGAAGACATTCATTCCAAGTCTCCTGGCTCCCACAGTTTCTCACCCCCACAGCTCCCCAAGCCCTGCCCCAGACCAGTCAGCTGCATCTCCATACCAAGTGCCACCCTCACCTGTCATTGCTGCCACCTCACACTCCCTGTGGGCTGGCCTGGGTCCCAGTGAGCTCTGCACCTCCAGCCAGCCTGGACCTGGGTGTGCGGGGCCCCGTCGAGGACACATTGCTCTGGAGGGGACAGAGAAACCCCGCCCCGTGCGCAACTCCCTTAATCTGGATGCAATTAGAGGAAACCAGCCAAAAACCCTGCGGCAGCTGTTGCCCCAGGATTATTCCCAGCCAGCAAAAGGCATTAGGGCGATAATTCAGTCATTAGACTTCTAGCCTTCCCCCCGCCAGAACGTGCAAATAGGGGCTAATCAGCCCTGCACGGCCATCCTCAGCAATGCTGCTTATTTAACCCATTTTTTAAAATGACACTTAATGTTATTGGCTGGCGTACGTGTGTGCGCATACTTAAAAGTTGACGCGCGCTCCGGCCCCGCTGCTAATGTCTGTGCTGACAGTGTTGCAGTGTCGTTCAGGGCCTCTGGGAAGAGAGGGCGCCTTTGATGTGGGCATGCTGGCACCAGAGGGGCAGCATGGCAGGCTTGACGCTTCTTGCCTGGGAAGGTCCCAAAAGGGTGGGGATGCACAAACCGGGAAAATGGTGGAGTGGGAGTTGGATGAGAACTCAGTGATCTGGCCTGGGAGCAGGGAGACTTGTGTTCTCACTGGGGTGCAGAGGAGAATGGTGTGCTTTTCCAGAAGGTTCTAACTCGAGTCCCAGCCAGAAGACTCGGAATTTACAAGTCACAAGCCAGGTAGGGCACGAGGGCCCCAGCCCACTCCCGTGGGGGAGGAGGGTCTGAAGTCAGGGGCACAGCCCCATCAGCAGCCTTGGGCTTGGGCATGCTGGTAGACAGTGCCATGTCCTTCCCAAGTTGCTGAGTGTCAGGGGGGCGGGGAGGGGGAGAGAGGGCTGTTAAATTCAGGAAGGAGGAGACCTTGACCCCTTGTTCTTTGAGTTTTCTGTAAGAGCCCTGACTGAAGCCCTGCCAGGAGTGGGCAGGGCAGCTGGACAGGATGCTGGTTCTGAAACAAGAGTCTCCCCGTGGGCTGAGGGGCAGTGGCTGGCAGCAGTCATCCAGTTCTGGCCTTTGGTGGGTGGTCACTGGGAACGGAGGTGGCAGCCAGAAATGGAGTGAGGACCATAGACCTGTGAGGTGGTCGATTTCTGTTAAGGTCTCTCTGAGCCCCTTTTTTGTTTGGCTGTCCCAGGATGATGGGCACCTACCCATGGTCGTGCCCCGTGGAAGCCTTTTTCCTGTCCAGTACCCTCTTCTCCTGCAGGGAGGTGGGGGATGTCAGAACTCCACCTTGAGCTTCCTTAGCAGAAGGAAGCACCCCTGCAGGCTACTCTGCCTTGGAGAAAAGAGGAAGGGGATCCCCCTGGGATAACCCACGCATGTGCAAGGGTGCAGCCTGGGCTGGAGGGGCCAAGGCTGGCTGCCCAGTTGGGCCACAAGGGAGGGGACAGGACCATCAGCCTGAGCTGGGCTTCTCCATCCCTTTGGCGTGAAGGGCGTTCCTGCCTCAGAGGGAACCGCCCCAAAACTGAAAAGCTAATTTCCATCCCCTGCCCAAGTTTGTGAGGCTGGAGGACATGCTCCCCTAAGGGCTGAGAAGCAGTGTGTGTAAGGGAAGCACCCTCACCCAAGGGCCGGGGATCTGGTCTCTGCTGCCTCCGCTCTCCACCCCCATATGTGGCCTTCTGCCTCTCCCAGCCTCAGTTTCCTCACTTGTAACATGAGAATAACTACGGCCACTCAGGCCTCACAGAACTGCGGTGGGGTCTCTTCATGTAAAGCTGTCATGAGGATGATGCACTAAGTCCCAGGGACCACACCTGCCACTCAGGGAAGAGACTGCTGAACCTAGCCTTCAGCAGCATGGACTGAGACAGCCAGCATGCTCCACATCCAGAACTCTCCCCTGGTTTGGAGTTGGCAAGCCTGCGCTCCCTTCCACGCATACATCCGCCTAGCTGTGTGTCCTCGGCTGAGGGCGAACCTGTCTGTGCCTCTTCTCCAAAATTTGCTCCATGCCACCCACGCCTGCCACGAAGAAGAATCAGCCATGAGACACATCCTCAGCGATCCCACCAGACATATGTGCATGCATGCGTGCATGCGCAAGGCTCTCCAGCAGGAAAATGGTGCTGGCACCACACGTCCTGCCCCTCTGCTGGGAAGGTCCCTTGGGCCTCGGACTCTGGCCTCCTGGGAATGAGCTTTGGAATCTGGAGGGGGGCGTCCCTGGGCAGAGCCTGGGGTGCAAACAGCCTGCGGTCACCTGGCCTTTTAAATACATTGTGTTGAATTTTCAGGTAGGGTGGTAGCATTTCAAGTTCAAAGAGAGATCAAGCCACATGACATCTTTTCTCCAGCACTTTTGGGATAAGGAGGTAGGATATTTTTTGCTCTCGTTTAAGGGAAAATTTCATGAAATTTCCACCATTACCAAGATATTACTGATGTCCATGCCATGGCGAGTGAGTCATTCTTTGTACTTTGTTTTATTTTTAATATAATCGCCCACCGGTCAGACCCAGGGCTGTTCACCATGACCCCTGCCAGCCATGGCCCCGACAATGCTTCTGGCTCTAATGGATTCCATTGCAAAGTAAATAAAACCATACTGACAACAAATGTACGTTGTGCCGTGCTTCTAGAAGCTCTGGTGGGATTTGCTGGTCATAGCATGGCAGGCTCTGGGGCTGGGCAAAGAGGGGGCCCAGTGGAAGCACAAGGACAGCCTGCAGACACGTCCAGCCTGCCCAGGCTCTCCAGTGTTTGACGGAGGGCGGCGGGGAGCCAGGAGAGCCGGCCAGTGGTGTGGCAGACATCCGCTCTGGGAGGCCTTAAGTGCTGGGCCATGGGTGGACCACGCTTGGCCTGCAGGGGGGCAGCCAGGAGGAAGGGCAACTCCGGGCCTCCAGCCTCGCAGGCCACGCACGATGGAGAGAGGTCGATGGAAGAATTGACGAGAGCTTGCTGGGTCTTACACGGGAAAGGGCCTGTTAACCCATGCTGGCCCCAGCGCCTGGAAATACAAACAGTCTTTGCGCCTTGGCTGCCAGGGCTCCGATTTCAGGAAAAGCCTCAGTCTTGCATTGGTGAACTTTTTAAAGGAGGCAAGCAAGGTGAATTTGACCTTGCTAGTAGGGGTGGGAGTTAGGGAAATTTAGGCTTGCCCTGCCGAGCTCTGGAGCTGTGCAGCAGGGATGCTGCCCCAGGGATCACGGGGTGGGCGGGCAGAGGGGGATGGGCTTGTGTAGCAGGTCGTTCCTGGTTCTCCTGGAGCACAGCAGGGCGGCCAGCTCTGGCCCTTAACCGAGGCACCCTTTGGAGTTTCAAGCTGTTTTTCTGTTATTCTGCATGTGTCTTTCCACCCCTTTGCCTGCGAGGGTGGGGGAAGCACGAGTAACTCTTGTCTGCACTACTGGGGTCTCATGTCTGATGGTCTGTCTCACCTGCCACCTACCTGGCCTTAGCTTCGACATCTGAGAGCCTCGCCACCCCCTCTTCGTGTGCCCTTCGGAGGTTGGCTGACCATATGCCAAGGGCCAGGCTACAGGAGGGGCTACAGGCTTCCCCCAGGAGAGAAGCCAGAGCCGGCATAGACTGCACAGGGGAGGCATTTACTACCGTGCTTGGCTGGTGGCTCTCTTTAAGGAAACTTTGTCTATCTAGGAGTGAAAGGTGTTGCTCCCTCATCCTTTCTGGATGCCAACCCTGGCTCCAACCCCTAAAACATCTATGGTGGCCAAGGGGTGACGAGGGGAACCTGGGAACTCAAGGGCCTCAGATCTCATTTCACCCACCTCCGAGGCATGACCGCTGCAGACAGCGGGAACACATGGGGACAACTCGTCCTCTGGAAGGACAGTCCCATCCCCCTTAGGATAGCCCTGCAGGGGGATGAGGCCCATCTTGACCCAAACTCAGGCCACCAACTGGACCTGTCTCCGCCTAGAAGGGCCCTTCAGACCTGCCCAGCAGCTGGTCCCCTGGGTATGGCCCTGGCAGGACACATCAGAATGTCTCGTTCTGCTCTAGTTCTTCTGTAAATGACAACCATGCGGTCACCAGTGCCAACCAAGGGAACGTACACGCCACCTGGAGAGTCAGACGCTCCAGGGGCAGTTCCCCTGGGAATGCCCAGCCCCCTGTTGTCCTAGGTCCTTAGGGTTAGCAGTTACCTCTCTGCCTGGGAAGGGCTCATCTTTTGCAAGGTAGCTGGGCGGTGTGCGGAACTCAGTGTTACACACACCGAAACCAGTGGCAGACGCTCTGCAGGAAAGTTCTTTGGGGACCTCGTTTGTATCCACAGCCCTGTTCTGGCTGAAGGGACTCTTCCATATTCTTCATTCATGCATGCATTCACTCAACTGTTACCATCAGACGTGGACTTGCTCCCAGGAAACAAGGCAGCAGCACGTGGGGTTTCCTGGGTTTCTGGGGCCGACGTACATGGACCCTGCAAACCTTCAAATGAGCAAAGCCACCCTGCTGGTCCCCAAGGGAGGCCACGTGGCCCTCTGGGGCCGACTGGGCAAACCTTGAACCCCCGATTTCTGTGAGGCCTTTGCCTCCCCGCTTTCTTACTTCAAAGACAGGTGAGCAACAAATGTCACTTGCTTTGTTTTCTTTAAGCCAAACTGAATCTCTGTGTGAGCCCCCATCAATCCAGTGCCATCTCAATTATTATGGGCATCTCTCCTCCACCCACCCAGCAGGTGATGAGCTGGGTAGGCAGGGATATGCCAAACACGTGGTGGGGTGGGCTCTCTGCTCCTGGACCTCTATAGCCATGGAGACACCGTTTGTCCAAACCCAGATAATCTCGTGAGATCTGGCTCTGCCACTTCTTTGGTCGGGGCTCTGGTATCTGGGAACATCTGTATCTATGCCTCACCTTGTCCCAGTGAAGGGATCCCCAACACCCTCCCTCACACAGGGAGACCTCAAGCCACACCCCCTTCTTCGGTTCAAGTATGCTGACACCCTCTGCCCACCCCACATCCACCCGGGAAGGGTCCAGACCTTAAGTCACTTTCATGCCCCCTACGGGCCGGAAGACACCTGCCGGTGACCTCACGGAAAACATGCAGATGTTGGCATCCTGACATTTCAGAAGTGACGGCTCCTCCTTCATCCTCCCTCCCTCACCCGTGGTCCTCCTCTCCCTGCATCTCAGGAGAGCAACCAGATCACCAGGTTCCTGGGGCGTGTACCATGTAATTTAGACAAAGTGCTCTGAAAATATGCCATTCAACCCCTGAATAGGAAAACAAGTCGGCCTTGACAGGTCGGGTGCCATCAGCTCTTCAACACGGAACAAAAGAGGGCACTTGATGTTTGGAGTCGTTAGAGAGAATGACTTAATAATTTTCTTAATTGACGTTTGGATGCTGACATGAGGATGGCTTAACAGGAGTACAGTACCACAGGCTGGGTGGGGACAGCAGTCAGCTCCTCAGGAAGCAGAAGCCGGTTCAAAACCCCCTCAGCCATGGGGCACGTGCGGGTCACAAAATGGGAAGACTTCACCGAGGGCTGACGCAAAACATCCTGATAAAGTTTACTGGTTTGTGACCATAAACAAGCACAACAGAAAAAAGACACCAAGGGTCCTAGTGACCACAAGTTAATAGTGAATCAGCACATGATCTGGCAGTCTTTAAACCTAACAGTAGAGTATGGAAATGGGCTCCTCACTCCACCCCAGGGTGCAGAGGATCCACGGGGACCACATAGGGCAGGGTGTAGACATGGGAATGGCACGTTCCTGAGTTCGCTTCATGGGAAGCCTGCCCTCTGGTATCGTGCTCAGTTTCCCTCTGCATCAGTTAATCTCAGTGACCTTGAACTAGCTGAGACACAAAATCATCCAGGAACACACGTCAGGGTGGGTGAGTGGGTGGCAGATGGGATCACACTGTAATGACAGTCCCCAGGGCAGTGTCCGGGTATCCAGCCTCTACCCTCCATTCTGCCCACCTCCTGCCCATATCAGGAGACCAGAAATAAAGTACCAGTGACCCACAGACCACTGGGCAAGGGTCTGGGTGCTCTCTGGGGAAATGCCACCCAAACAGTGGGGTGGGCCCTAGCTCCCGCAGAAGAGCGCACTGCAGATTCCTCAGGAGACGTCCTCTTGGTTTTCTGATAAATCCCCAGGTTCTGCCCAATGACTAATTTAGATGGGGGTTTCCCCAGTTCTTGATCTTTCCATTCGACTGGGCCACATGAGCGCCTGAACCGAGCAGACACACAGAAGTGGAGTTTTAAGGCTCGGCATCTGCCAGTGTGAGTTAGGGTAGCCAGTGGGGGTGGGGGCCGCTGGGACACAGGCAGGTGGGGTGAAGACATGTCCAGGGCAGGTGATCCGCTCACTTCCCAGATGAGATAAAGAGCTGAGCTCCTCCAGATGTTTTCTGAAATGCTCACCCACCCAGAGCTATTGATGGAAGCTGGGGTGGGAGTCTCTCAGGGTGGGTGAGTCCTGGAGCTGGATTTAGACTCGTGGCTAGTGCAAGTTGGGTGAGGAGCTGCCCCACAGGTGTTTCTCCAGGTGCCCACAGTGGGGCTAGCACGCCACACCTGGGAGTTGTTCCCCCCACTTCCTGTCTGCAGTGTCCCCCTCCCCCCACTGCTCCCCACCTCTGTGTATCCCCTCCTCCATGCAATGGCAGCAGGGCCACCCAGGATCCTGCAGATGTGAGCATGCTAGCAGAAGGACCACTGCCTTTCCCCTCCGTCCTCTGGGCTGGAGTGCCGCCACCAAGGCAGCCCCAAAGTGGCCCCAAGGTCCCTGAAAGGTCAGGGGCCCCCGTCTGAGATTCAGCCCTGACACCCCCATCCTCCATCATGTACCTGAAACTAACCCAGAACACCAAGGCCTGTTTGAAGGGTGGGCAACCAGACCCCCAGAATCTGGCCCACCATGACGTTGGATAGAGGGAACACCCCACCAGAAAGCATCCCAGAGACAGAGACTCCTTGTGGTTCCCTGGCAGTGTCTCTCCCCCACCCACCCCAGGCGTGGACATGTGCCTGACTGACTGCTGATGCCCACAGCATGGAGACCCCTTAGGGTGTTGTCCTCTCTAGAAAGCAAGATCCAAAGCTTAGGCTGTGGTCTGCTCTACAGAGGGAGTCTTAGACAGAAAGGGACCTCCCCTCCGCAGCCTGGAAGACATCTGCCAGGGACCTCAGGAAGACATTCAGGTTTAGCATCTTGACACCTCGGGAGTGATGACTCCTTAATCCACCCCTCTGTTCCCCCGTGGTCCTCCTCTCCCGGTCCTGAGAACGCAGCCACCGCCCCTGAGACTGGAGGGGGCTTTGCGTGAGGCTGGCCCTGCCCCCTCCGGTTCTGCTGTCCTGGTGAATACAGCCGGGTTTTCCACTCCGACTCTGCACTGCTGCGGAGTTTCTACCAAGCCTGGGCGTCTCACCAGGAATCGGTCTCCTCCGGAGCCCCCAGCCCACCCAGGCTGGGGGGGAGGGGTCCCCGCGCCGCGAGCCCCGCCGGGCCGGGCAGGAGGAGGCGCGTGTGGGCGCAGTGGGACCCCACGTCCTCAAAATAATCCTCGCGCTAATTCCCATTCCAGCAGGAAGAGGCCGGCCCGCTCGCATCCATCCCATTTTCTGCGGAAGGGGCTTTGTTGCCGTTTCTTTTGATTTCACACCCAGCGGGCCCCTCTCCGCGTGCGGGGATCCCGCCGCCAGGCACACGCCTCGCCTTGGAGGAGCCGCCGTGCATTACGTTCCGCCCGGGGGAGGGCGAGGAGGGCACGCGGGGTGGGGCGCAGGACGCAGAGGGCCTTGGGACCGGCACAGGGACGAGAGGAGGGGACACTCGGGTGGGGACTCAGGCTGAGGGGGGCGCCGGGGCGGGAATGGGAGGGGGCCCCCCAACCCCCGGAGCCCACTCGTCTAATCACATCAGGTGTGCTCCAGATAAATATTAATAACCGGGTGACAGAGGGGATTTGGGAGAATCTAATTAAAAGGGCACCGTGCAAGCTGGCACCATTACCAAGGCATCAATTTGGTGAAACCCAACACTGAGCCCCCAAGAGTCCCAAAAGGAAGGTGAAACTTCCCCGGACCCCCCCCTCAACCCCCAGCACCGCTTGCAGCAAAATTCTGCTCACTCACCACCCTCACCGCCTACCGGAGCAGGGCCTAACCAGGCTTCTGGCTCCAGCCCCCTCCCCCTCCGGAGCCCCACACCCACCTTCCCCAAGCCCACGCTCAGCACCACCCCTGGAACCAGCCTGCAGCAAGGGTGACTGGCTCCACCTTCCAGGGCTCTCACCCTCAGTCTCACTGTCT